>NQII01005326.1:151831-168161 GCA_002778355.1 Clitarchus hookeri
GTGGATTTTGTTTTGTTTGTTTGTTGTCTGCTTTCTGACCTGTACCTACGTAAACTTGTTTGTTAATTACAAATGTATATATCTACTCAAATATATTTCAGGTGCCACGAAATTACCAAAGAAAGACTGAGACCAAATACAAATTAGAATACTTAGAAAGAGTCATTCGGGATGTCAATAACAAAACACTTTCACTAGGAAAAGCAGCTGCTACATATTCTGTTCCAAAAAGTACGATACATGACCGTCTGAAGAAAGAAGTTATACAGGAACCAAAAACTGGAAGAAAGGCTATATTTTCTGAAAAACAAGAAAGAGAACTAGAAGAATATCTCATAAAATGCAGTAAGCTATTTTACGGTTTAACTATAGAAATGGTGCGGAAAATAGCTTACACATTTGCAGATGTAAATAATTTAAAGCACAATTTTGACTAAACATCCAAACCTGGAAGGAAAAGATTGGTACTACGGAATTAAAAAAAAGGCATCCTAATATTTCGCTACGTAAACCTGAGTCCACTTCTATCAATAGAATTACAACTTTTAATGAAACAGAAGTGAAAATGTTCTTCAACAACTTGGAAGCTTTGCAAACAAAACACCACTTCGATGCTAATCGTATTTACAATGTTGACGAGACAGGCATATCTAATGTCCAAAGAAATGCAAAAATTTTAGCACCAAAAGGTCAAAAACAAGTCGGCATGGCAACAAGTGGTGAAAGAGGCACTACAACAACAGTTGTTTGCGCATTTAGTGCTTCAGGAAGATATGTTCCTCCATTGTTTATTTTTAAGAGGAAGCAAATTAATGCTCAATTGTTGCGTGGAGGCAATGCTGATATTATAGCAACTGTTAGCGATTCAGGTTGGATCAACGAGAACCTATTCGTAGATTGGTTACACCACTTCATCTTCTATGCTAAGCCAACTGTTGCAGAACCAATTCTACTTATTCTAGACAATCATGAAAGTCACGTTAGTCTTGGTTGATATCTGCTTTGTCACCAGAATGGGATAATAATGTTATTGCTTCCACCACACACATCACATCGTATGCAACCACTGGACTTGACATATTTTGGACCTCTAAGACTTCATACAACAGAGAATGTGACTTGTACATGGCTTCAAATGTAGGCCGAAAAATTACAGGGTACGAAGTTGTCGAACTTTTCACGAAAGCCTTCAATCGCATCAGCAATATAAAGAAAGCAGCAAACGGTTTCCGGGCAGCTGGTATTTGGCCAGTTAACACAAACAAATTTGATGAATATTTCATAGATGCGATGTCACCACCTGAAAATTCCATTAACAAATTGCAAAGTGGCATATCAGTGACACCTTATGCGCAAATAGCATCAACTTCAAATGTGCAAAGAGAAGTGACACTTGATACGCAGGTGCATCATAGACTAGTAACCCCTGCAGCTGTGCTGGACAAATCAATCCCACTGGAAGATATTGTTAATGTTCCCAAACTGCCACAACAGAAAAGTAAACAAACTGTCAGAAAATAACATTGAGTGATAATAACTAGTACTCCTATGAAAGATATTTTAGAACAAAACTAAGAAAGGAAGAAAACTAAAGAGCACAANGAAAGATATTTTAGAACAAAAAGAAGAAAGGAAGAAAACTAAAGAACACACCAAAGGGAGTGAAAACACTAAGTTCCACTGAAGGTAAGAAAGGCGTGAAGAATCTTAGAGCATTTTCAAATGATAACATTAAGACAAAGGTTCAAGAAAAGGACATACCACGCAAAAAAAAAAAGACCAATGAAGAAGATGCAAAGGACCATCAGTATTATTGCCTAATTTGTGGCGAAGAGTATGAAGATCCTCCCAATGAAGATAGGATAAAATCCTATAAATGTAATTTATGGGCCCACGAAAACTGTACTAAGGGTGAAAGTACATCAAGAGGATTTGTATGTGATTTATGTGATGATTAGACTATGTCCGTAACTACCACAGGTACCATCCGTAATTAACCCACGTGCTATGGGGTAATCCCAGACACCAAGGTTTTGTTTTGTTATTAATATTTGATTTTATGTTGGAAATTATCTAAGTTGATTATGAAAACTTACGATTGATTAGTTCAAGTGACCTGTCAGTAATAAATAACAGTAGTAACTTTATTTGGTTACGTTTTATTTCAGTTCTCCCTTAAGTGTTTGCAATTACCCCACTCTCCCCTAATCATCAGGTAAAATAGCCAACAGAACAAAACTTTACTTTCATGTCATAACGCTGAAGACATGGATTGTCTTGATATTTGTAGAGAAAAACTACAAAACGAAAACTGTAACACCAATAAAGAGCAATGCATGAATGAAGCATTAGCCACATATTTATCATTTTTAATAAATTATACGGCAGCTAAATCGGTTTACCATAAAAGTACATTATCAAAGTTTTTTTTTAAGAACTCTTATTTGTTATTCATTTGTGCCATTCCCTTGAACATTTTTTATATATCTGAGAAACCTAATTCTGAAATGAATGGCTGCTGCTTGAGAAGTTTGGCATGAGTTTAGCATGAGAATGCCACTAATTTGGAAAACTTGCTCTCATAAAAAGTTTAATTGTAACAAGAATATTTGTCACTTCTTGCACTCAAATGATGTAACCTATGTTGGATGAAATAAAAGAATCCGTGCCAAAAAACCCATTAATTCACGGTTTTGTGTGTAGAGTATAAACAATGTTAAATTATTAACGTTAAACATAATTACGAAAATTATTTTATTGTAGCTAGGGGTTATTATACAACCTATCATAAAACTTTTTTTATAAATCACGACAAGAAAAAATTTTAAAATTGTATTTAACCCTTTTTTGTAACAGTTTGAGTGTTATGAATTCATAGTATTCTTTACCTATCAATTACCCGATAAGTGTAAATACATGTTGAATGTTGCACTTGGAGAAAAACTTGTCATACACATTACAAAATTTATGCGGCCATGAGTTGGTCCGCAAATTGCAAAACTCACTTCTATGATTCCACAATGATGCATTCGTCATCATGAAGCAATTTGAATTTATAAGAAAATGTGTTTTAATTTTAACATGTATTTTTAATGTAGCACTACACACTTTTAATGAAATACACTTGTGTGCTTGGAAATAATGGGGCCATACTATCTAAAGCAACGGTTTTTAACCGGTGTGCCGCGGCATACCAGTGTCTCGTGTGTGTTTTCAAGTGTGCCACGAATTGTATGCCGCATTAAAATCATGAATAGCTATTTTTATGAGAAAGGAGTACGAAAACAACTGACGCGTAGCGTGTGCGCTTCTCCTTCTCAGGTTGTCATGGTAGCGGAGCGGACGGTATGGGGGGCGGGTGGAATGCTCTCGCTCGACGAGTGTTCCACTCGCCCGAGCATTGTTTGTTCTCGCGTCTGTTTTTCGCAAAGTGCGTCACTTAGAGGTCCTCACTGTATTATATCGCTCTCGCTGTATATGGTGTGAGTAATATATATTTTTTTTATTTAAGTCTGTGTTTGGGTTCTGATAAGACGTTCAACATGGATAAATTTGTAACCCGTATATCGGCTAATGATCAACAATCATCGAGTCAAACTGTCGAAAAGAAACACAATCTATTGAATGTCAAACGACAATATCAAGAAGACTATTTAAAGTTGGGGTTTACTTGGACAGGAGACAAAGACGAACCAAACCTTGTTGTCTTGTTTGTGGACAAAAATTATCCAATGAAGCAATGGTTCCTAATAAATTAAAGAGACACCTCCCTACAAAACATTCTTATCTCTTGGATAAGGACCTACAGTACTTTCAACGTTTCCTGAAATCACAAGCCCAGCAATCCACAAGTCTTACCAAGACAATGACTATCTCTGACAAGTGTCATGAGGCAAGCTACCACGTGGCGGACCTTGTAGCAAAAAAAATTAAACCACACACTGTCGCAGAAAATTTAGTATTGCTAGCTTGTCGTCAGATTGTGAAGACCTTATTTGGGGTTTAAGCTGAAAAGGAGGTTTTGAAAATTCCTTTGTCCTATAATACCATCAGCAGGCGCATAGAACACATGTCAGAAGATATTGAAGCACAAGTAATAGAAAAACTACAAATTGTTCGCACATTCGCCTTACAAGTTGATGAATCAACTGACATAAGTGGGAAGGCACATCTGCTGGCATTTATACGCATGATCGTTGAAGATGACATTATTGAAAACTTTCTTTGTTGCAAAGAACTGCCCGAAACAACAAGAGGTGAAGACATCTTTAATGTTTTGGATGCGTATTTGAAGTCCTTCGATTTAACATGGACCGATTGTATTGGAATATGTACCGACGGAGCACCTTCAATGACTGGTTCTGTAAAAGGGTTTGTTGCTTTGGTGAAGAACATAAATCCAAATATTGTGCTGACCCACTGCTTTATTCATAGGAAAGCGTTAGTATCAAAAACTCTGCCGGATGACTTAAAAACTGTGTTGGAAGATGTAGTGAAGGTTATAAATTTCATTAAAAGACGTCCATTGAAATCTAGATTATTCAAACAAATTTGCCAAGATATGGATGCAGCCCACTACACGTTGCTTCTACAGACCGAGGTAAGGTGGCTCTCAAGAGGACGTATTTTGTCATGTGTATATGAACTGAAGGAAGAGGTATTGATATTCCTCACTTTGGAGACATCCGAGTTTGTTGATCTATTCAGCGACGATGCATCGTGGACAAAATTGGCCCATCTGACAGATTTATTTGAACATCTTAACAAATTAAATGCAAGTATGCAGGGACGAAATGAGAATATTTAAACGTCTTCAGATAAAATAAAAGGTTTCACAGAAAAGTTAACTCTATGGAAAAATCATTTTCACCAGCGTACTCTGTCCTTGTTCCCGCACACAGCGTCCAGAAATGTAGATTCTAAAATGAGATCTATGATAAGCGATTCAATAGAATTGTTGGAAAAAAAAAATGCAAATACTTTCCTAATATTGTGGTAAAGGATTTTGACTGGGTAAGAGACACCTTCAATATTTCACTCAGCAGCTTGGTTGGTTTTGNTCGTCAGATAAAATAAAAGGTTTCACAGAAAAATTAACTCTATGGAAAAATCATATTCACCAGCGTACTCTGTCCTTGTTCCCGCACACAGCGTCCAGAACTGTAGATTCTAAAATGAGATCTATGATAAGCGATTCAATATAATTGTTGGAAAAAAAAAATGCAAATACTTCCCTAATATTGTGGTAAAGGATTTTGACTGGGTAAGAGACACCTTCAATATTTCACTCAGGTCGAACCAACCAAAAGGATTGGGAGAGAAAGAACAGTTTTGTGAGTTAAAGAATGACCGCACTTTGCTATTAAAGCTACAGGAACTGAATGTAAACAAGTTCTGGTTGTATATTTCATCGAAATATCCAGAACTAAATAAAAAAGCGTTTACTGCCCTATTGCCATTTTCGACTTCATACCTCTGCGAACAAGGATTTTCAGCGTTGACTAATATAAAAAGTGAACGTCACCTATCTGTCGAAGAAGAGCTTCGAGTGTGTTTGTCAACAATTTGCCCAAGCATAAAAAACCTTTGCTCTGTGCGCCAGGCTCAAATATCCATTAAATACTAGATATTATTTTATACCTTAATAGGCTTAATACCAATAATAAAANTGTGCGCCAGGCTCAAATATCCATTAAATACTAGATATTATTTTATACCTTAATAGGCTTAATACCAATAATAAAAATTTAATTTTTAACCATGTATTTTTATTTACGTTGCTTTTTAGGGTTTCTTATCTAAAGGATGTCAACGGGACCCTATTACTAAGTCTTCGCTGTCCGTTATACAGATTATGCGTATACTGTACGGAACCCTCCACGCGCCAGACACTCTCGCACTTGGCTATTTTTTACTGGTGTGCCGCGNATTATGCGTATACTGTACGGAACCCTCCACGCGCCAGACACTCTCGCACTTGGCTATTTTTTACTGGTGTGCCGCGAAACTTTGATAAAACAAAAAGGGTGGCGTTAAAACCAAAAGGTTGAAAACGCCTGATCTAAGACTAAAGATATATTCCATTAAGCCACTGAACATATTCTTAGCATCTTCACACAGAAATCTTGATTGGCTTTACTCCTGAATGGCATTTCAGTAATTACTAAAGTGTAATGATTTTCATTCCGTAGTACATAATGTTCTGTTCCTGCATGTTTATCGTCTGAATGTTGAAGGGTCCTATTGTGGGAGTGATTGACTGCACACACATACAGATTGTTGCACCACCTGTACATAACAGGGAATTGCCTGAAAACCTCTTCGTCAACAGGAAAGGTGTTCACTCTNACAGATTGTTGCACCACCTGTACATAACAGGGAATTGCCTGAAAACCTCTTCGTCAACAGGAAAGGTGTTCACTCTCTCAATGTGCAGCTGGTAAGCCTCATATGATGAACCGTTCGCAAGCCTTATATGATAAACCATAATTATGGCAATTTGAAAGGATTTGCCTTATCTTATTAAAAATTTTTTTTCCCACGTTTGCGATGCTGATTTGATTATTACTAATGTTAATGCACTTTATGGTGAAGCAACACATGATGCGAAACATACCTCCTTGTCACGTCGTGCCTCTCAGTACCTTCTCAACTACATCCGTAATGGGTCATCTTCCTGGTTATTAGGTATTTACTCTCATATGCTTAGAAAAGTAATCTACAGTATTTTGTATTATTACATTCAATACAAATAAATACNTTAGGTATTTACTCTCATATGCTTAGAAAAGTAATCTACAGTATTTTGTATTATTACATTCAATACAAATAAATACAAAACTACATAAACAGTTTGATTATGCATTAAGAGATCCACAGCTTACTAGAGAATAGACTAGATGAAGGAATAATTGTAGAACAGTATTTCATATCCAAAAATCTATAACTGGAGGACAGTTCAGTTCAGCCCAGTGGTTATTAATACAAAGACAAAGCATTCCTTTCATTTAATGTCTCAATAAGGCAGACTTTATGAACCACTTAATTAAGTAAATAAATAAATAATTAAGGCTTCTTTGATTACAATATCTTTTTTTTGGAAAATGAGGCTACAGAATCATAATTAAGAGTACTTTGAGTAATGCCTTTAGAAATCTTACTTAACATTTTTAAAATAAGTAGGAATTTTTTTTTGGCACTGAGTGGAAAACAATACTTAGTAAAAATTTTAGGTCATGCATAATTCAAATATTGCTCTTTGCACACTGAATTCTACCCTTATNAAAACAATACTTAGTAAAAATTTTAGGTCATGCATAATTCAAATATTGCTCTTTGCACACTGAATTCTACCCTTATTACACTGTTTTAATACTTCTTTGTTTCTAGGGGATTCTGGTTACCCCCTTGAACCATGGCTGCTTACTCCAGTACTCAATGCACCTCCAGGTTCGCCAGAGCGTCGTTACACACAAAGCTTGACAGCCCAGTCCTTGACATGCCTCGCTACGTTATCAGTGTTAAAGGGACGGTTTTGCTGCCTTCTGAAAGACAGGGTACTGCATTATAGACCCCGGAAGGCAGCCCAAATTGTTAATGCTTGCACAGCCGCTGCCTTCTGAAAGACAGGGTACTGCATTATAGACCCCGGAAGGCAGCCCAAATTGTTAATGCTTGCACAGCCGCTGCCTTCTGAAATACAGGGTGCTGCATTATAGACCCCGGAGGGCAGCCCAAATTGTTAATGCTTGCACAGCCGCTGCCTTCTGAAAGACAGGGTGCTGCATTATAGACCCCGGAGGGCAGCCCAAATTGTTAATGCTTGCACAGCCGCTGCCTTCTGAAAGACAGGGTGCTGCATTATAGACCCCGGAGGGCAGCCCAAATTGTTAATGCTTGCACAGCCGCTGCCTTCTGAAAGACAGGGTGCTGCATTATAGACCCCGGAGGGCAGCCCAAATTGTTAATGCTTGCACAGCCGCTGCCTTCTGAAAGACAGGGTGCTGCATTATAGACCCCGGAGGGCAGCCCAAATTGTTAATGCTTGCACAGCCGCTGCCTTCTGAAAGACAGGGTGCTGCATTATAGACCCCGGAGGGCAGCCCAAATTGTTAATGCTTGCACAGCCGCTGCCTTCTGAAAGACAGGGTGCTGCATTATAGACCCCGGAGGGCAGCCCAAATTGTTAATGCTTGCACAGCCGCTGCCTTCTGAAAGACAGGGTGCTGCATTATAGACCCCGGAGGGCAGCCCAAATTGTTAATGCTTGCACAGCCGCTGCCTTCTGAAAGACAGGGTGCTGCATTATAGACCCCGGAAGGCAGCCCAAATTGTTAATGCTTGCGCTGTTTTGCACAACATAGCAATTGAGGTAAGTATATTGTATAAAGGAACATGTTTAATGAGTGTAGAGCCAAAGCTATGTAATATTTATTTTTATGTTCAAGGCCAGAATACCATTTGAGGAAGAGCTCTTTGTTGGTGGCGCACAAGGAATGGATCCTGTCAACAATGCAGGAGCCCACCACAGAGATGGTGCACGAGTCCGGAATGCTGTAATTAGACAGCATTTTGTTTGAGTGAAACCCATCCTCAACTTGCTAATAAAGCTGCATACCAGGTTAATGGTAATAAATGGCCATTTCTTGCCTAACATAAAATTGACTTAGCAATGGCATAAAATCTTTATTATTCCAAACAGTTTCCATCTATAAGTACACATCACCGCCAGTGATTCATAAGGCCTGTTACTGAAGACATGTGGCTCTCTTTACACAAGATATCATGTAAGGCACTTCGTGCACGATCCATAAACTAATGGTATAGGCTATTCACAGTTTCTTCACACTTTTTGAATAAAACCTCTGGAAAATTACCCAATGTATGACGTGCTTGGTGGTTTGGTAAATGTCATTTATCACAAACGTTTTATATTTAAGCTAACATAAAAGTATTGTATTTTTGGTTAAATTCAACTTTCACTTATATTTTAACTATACATTATAGTATTTCATTTTGAATTAATATGGATGAAAACAGTAAGAAATAGTTCTTGTGCAAAATGTTATTTGACTGATTGAACATTAATGCGGTTCGGTGTTCCTTTTAATGTAATTTTCTATAGTCTGTTAGTTTGCATGAGGTGGAGAAATTTGCTGGAAGCAGAACCTTTGCAAGGGTTCATAAAATTTGGAAGTAACAGTGGAATGGCCTATACCATGTTGATCCAAAGTCTGGGGAAAATGGAGAATGCAAAATTACTGCGTATACCTCACCTTCACTCATATTATTTTTAATTAATTTTTCTTATTAGGGTTCAGCATACTAATGCCAGAGAACTTTTCCTATCATCTGACAATGTCAACTTTTTAAAAAATTGCTTTGTGTTTAGTGTTGGGGTCACAATAGCGTGACAGATGCAACGTGACAACAAAAATTTCTGTTAATGTGAACACTAGATTTTAACGCCTTGTGATCAACATTTAAAAATAATATTCACAAATGGTTTCTTACTTAAAGTTTTTATTATTTTCTTATTTTTCTATACTTTCAAGAAATTATTCAGATGTCTGCTAGTACTTCGAGCATGAAAATACAAATGTAATTACATCTAGCTATAAAAATGCATTGCTTTGCTTATTAATATGGCAAATAAGAGTGTGCGTAAACCTTTAACACCAAAAATATGGCCGGTTAGATCGGTTTGCAGCCGTGTTGCACCCACAACGGAAGTAAATGAGAAAATTTTTTTATTCTAGAATCTTGTCATGCATGCGATTTTTGTCGCGTTGATGTCACACATGTCTCAATCCTGATTTGCTAGATAATTATTCTATTCACCTCACGTCTGTCGTGCTATTATGATTCCAGTGTAAAGCCAACATGTTACTGCACATTTCCACTCACTGCTGTATGTGATGCTCGTATGGAACCCAGTAGTTACTGTTTTCCTGGTCCATATTTGTTGGAANATTTCCACTCACTGCTGTATGTGATGCTCGTATGGAACCCAGTAGTTACTGTTTTCCTGGTCCATATTTGTTGGAACCAAGGGAAGTGATGCTGTGGTAAACCACTGGACTCACATTCAAGAGGGCTCAGTTTTGATTCCCGGTTCAGCCATCCAGGCGAATGCTGGGATGAGCCCTTACTGCAGGCAGTGACCAATTCCTTCCCCGAGCCATTTTCTCTGTCTAATGACCTCATAGTCTACAAGGTGTAAAGAACTACGTACCCATCTGGTGAACATGATCAATCTGGAAATGTTTAGTTTCCAGGCAAGTTCTCTGAAGGTGGTGTGTGTGTTTACCTCTACACATTACTTAAGAGCAATGCTATTAATCCTGTATACCTTCCTCAATCTGGATCATCTTGTTATTGTTCAAAACCAGTGATAATCTTTGTGTTCACAAGATGTGTTTACACTTTGTGCTTACCACGTAAGAAAATATTTCATACAANGTTTTGATTCCCGGTTCAGCCATCCAGGCGAATGCTGGGATGAGCCCTTACTGCAGGCAGTGACCAATTCCTTCCCCGAGCCATTTTCTCTGTCTAATGACCTCATAGTCTACAAGGTGTAAAGAACTACGTACCCANAAACCACTGTGGCGCTGTTCGGTACTTGAATATTTATCTCTGAACGGTTCGTACTCTGCATACTGGACATTCGTAGGTGAACTGTGTCATTCAAAAAAATGATAACTAAAGTATAGAAGAAACAAACTTCGTACTTTCTTTCATAATTAACTAACATCCAATGGTACTGAGTCTCGTGTATTCTACCTTGAGCAAGCCGTGGCAAGTAAACAGTCGGCAGTAAGTTACAATATGGCGCCTAACCTTTGAGGCTGCTATATTATTAAATATACGCTTGTAACAGTAAAGTCGGAACTATACAACATGGCGCCCAACCGTGCGGCATTAAAATAAATATAGTGCGAACGTTTCCCACAACAGAACTTTACAACATTATAGTATTTCATTTTGAATTAATATGGATGAAAACAGTAAGAAATAGTTCTTGTGCAAAATGTTATTTGACTGATTGAACATTAATGCGGTTCGGTGTTCCTTTTAATGTAATTTTCTATAGTCTGTTAGTTTGCATGAGGTGGAGAAATTTGCTGGAAGCAGAACCTTTGCAAGGGTTCATAAAATTTGGAAGTAACAGTGGAATGGCCTATACCATGTTGATCCAAAGTCTGGGGAAAATGGAGAATGCAAAATTACTGCGTATACCTCACCTTCACTCATATTATTTTTAATTAATTTTTCTTATTAGGGTTCAGCATACTAATGCCCGAGAACTTTTCCTATCATCTGACAATGTCAACTTTTTAAAAAATTGCTTTGTGTTTAGTGTTGGGGTCACAATAGCGTGACAGATGCAACGTGACAACAAAAATTTCTGTTAATGTGAACACTAGATTTTACCGCCTTGTGATCAACATTTAAAAATAATATTCATAAATTGNTAATGTGAACACTAGATTTTAACGCCTTGTGATCAACATTTAAAAATAATATTCACAAATGGTTTCTTACTTAAAGTTTTTATTATTTTCTTATTTTTCTATACTTTCAAGAAATTATTCAGATGTCTGCTAGTACTTTGAGCATGAAAATACAAATGTAATTACATCTAGCTATAAAATTGCATTGCTTTGCTTATTAATATGGCAAATAAGAGTGTGCGTAAACCTTTAACACCAAAAATATGGCCGGTTAGATCGGTTTGCAGCCGTGTTGCACCCACGACGGAAGTAAATGAGAAAAATTTTTTATTGTAGAATCTTGTCATGCATGCGATTTTTGTCGCGTTGATGTCACACATGTCTCAATCCTGATTTGCTAGATAATTATTTTATTCACCTCACGTCTGTCGTGCTATTATGATTCCAGTGTAAAGCCAACATATTACTGCAAATTTCCACTCACTGCTGTATGTGATGCTCGTATGGAACCCAGTAGTTACTGTTTTCCTGGTCCATATTTGTTGGAACCAAGGGAAGTGATGCTGTGGTAAACCACTGGACTCACATTCAAGAGGGCTCAGTTTTGATTCCCGGTTCAGCCATCCAGGCGAATGCTGGGATGAGCCCTTACTGCAGGCAGTGACCAATTCCTTCCCCGAGCCATTTTCTCTGTCTAATGACCTCATAGTCTACAAGGTGTAAAGAACTACGTACCCGTCTGGTGAAAATGATCAATCTGGAAATGTTTAGTTTCCAGGCAAGTTCTCTGAAGGTGGTGTGTGTGTTTACCTCTACACATTACTTAAGAGCAATGCTATTAATCCTGTATACCTTCCTCAATCTGGATCATCTTGTTATTGTTCCAAACCAGTGATAATCTTTGTGTTCACAAGATGTGTTTACACTTTGTGCTTACCACGTAAGAAAATATTTCATACAATTGTAATTCCCAGTATCACGTCATTCAACTAAATAATTCATAAATTATAATGTTCTAACCTATTACCCAGAGCACTGTAACACATCTGTACCTAAATTTCGAATGGCTCGAAGGCTTCGTGTTGTAGGCTTAGGGTATTGCTCACAGTTACAATTGTCTTGTTAAAGAGGCTAGGGAAAACTGGATTATGCGACTACGTTGAACTTAGGTTCATATGTCCACCAACAACTGGCACGGATGGCTCGCTTCGCTGCGGGGTCACGTGCTTACCGAACATTCTTGNAGGTTCATATGTCCACCAACAACTGGCACGGATGGCTCGCTTCGCTGCGGGGTCACGTGCTTACCGAACATTCTTGCTCGCTGGTCAGTAAACACAAGTTGTAATAACACACACAAAACTCTTAAAACTGATCATCAGTCACAAAATTACAGCCATATAACACAATGTTACAATTTTCAATTTTTGCTCACATGAAAAGTAATATTTTGTAATAGAATTGCTACCAGTATTTAAAATTATTAAATTAACATAACCCAAAAAATTATTCAATGTGAAAGATATAAAAAGTTATCGCCAAGTATCAGAGTTGGTCTGGTTTTTGTGATAGTAGGATTTTCCTGCTTGCTCCTTCTGTGACAACTTATGCAGTCCTCTCAAGGCCTCATTGTTAAGAGCCACCGGAATCACTTCACTCACTCTTTACTGTATAATAAAAGTTGCACAATAATGTTTAAATTTTACACATAAAAAACTGCCATTTAATACATTATTATATTGTGTGTTATGCTTGCTTGTGTTAATCATTCAATGTGTGTATGCTGGTATAAAAGCCAAACCCTTTGGGATATGGAGAAGTTTCATGTCAAGGCTTCACTAATGAAGTAATCATTATGGCCCCTTAGGATTATTCCTCACTTTTGCAAGCAATGTTTAAGATTGTATATATTGCATTTAAGAAAAATATAATTCATTAGCAGGTTGCAAATTGGATGTTAGATTATTTATTGCAACATTGTTCATGTATTTTATAACTCAGCAACATTAGGAAGTGATGTTACATTATCCTTTGCAAACACCGCCAGCCTATGGGCCTCACCATGAAACTTCACCATAACCCAAATGGTTTGGCTTTTATACCAGCATGCAATCCTCGAAGTATTAACATAATTATGCATAAAACACAATATAATAATAATTAAGTGCCAAAGTACACATTATTGGGCAACTTTGATTGTACAATAAAGTGGGCAAAGTTTTGTTTGTTAGTTGAAGCAAATATAATCATTTCACACACTTTTTAGATTAAAGATGGATGCAATTGTGTCATCATTGTAATGTAATTGTGCATACTTCCACTATCGTAGTTAGAATGCCTGTATTACACTTTTTGTTGAGTATTAACTATCACGAACTGCAGATTCACAGGATGGACGACGTGTATCCAACCTTAATAGCGATTCAATCCCAGCAGGGATAAAAGTGAATTTTTGCATTTTTTAAATATGCTGGATCTAGCAGATAGCCAATGCATTTTCTCAACGTACTCCTGTTACCCTAACTTTATATTCAACAGCTGTTCAATCCACAATTCACTTTANTTGTAATGTAATTGTGCATACTTCCACTATCGTAGTTAGAATGCCTGTATTACACTTTTTGTTGAGTATTGACTATCACGAACTGCAGATTCACAGGATGGACGACGTGTATCCAACCTTAATAGCAATTCAATCCCAGCAGGGATAAAAGTGAATTTTTGCATTTTTTAAATATGCTGGATCTGGCAGATGGCCAATGCATTTTCTCAACGTACTCCTGTTACCCTAACTTTATATTCAACAGCTGTTCAATCCACAATTCACTTTATTGATGCCAAGAACATTGCCCATATCTTTTATGTCAATGTGTATTTTATGTCAGCAAGCAAACACTGTATTCACAATCACCACTATTTTAGTTACCAAAAATGTTATCTAACTTGGTACACAAATTGTGAAATCACTGTAAAATAAGTTGTTATTGTGGATTTAGACAGTATTGCTGAGAAATTAATTAATTTCTCTCGAACTTGTGTGTTTGGTTGTACAGTATTTGAGAGAATAACTCATCTGTGTCGCCATAAGCAAGCTACACTGAAGAGCCAAAAAAACTGGTACACCTGTCTAATATCGTGTAGGGCTGCCTCGAGCACGCAGAAGTGCTGCAAGGCGATGTGGCATGGACTCGACTGTCTGAAGGTATGCAGGAGACAATTTCACTACATGAATCCTGCAGGGCAGTCCGCAAATCCATAGGAGTGCGATGCGGTGGAGATCTCTTCTGAACAGCACGTTGCAAGGCATCCTAGATATGCTGAATAATGTTCATGTCTGGTGACTTAGGTGGCCAATGGAAATGTCTAAAGTCAGACGAGTGTTCCTGGAGCCAATCGGTAGCAACTCTCGGCGTGTGGGGTGTCGCATTGTCCTGCTGGAATTGTCCATNGACGAGTGTTCCTGGAGCCAATCGGTAGCAACTCTCGGCGTGTGGGGTGTCGCATTGTCCTGCTGGAATTGTCCATTGTGCATTCCGACGGACGTGGACATCAATGGGTGCAGGTGATCGGACAGTGCTTAAATATCTGTCACCTGTCAGGGGTTCCATTTCACGCTAATTGCACATGCCCCTTCGGCTCCGAAAGCCCATATCAATGATGGTACGTTAAGTAGTTCGCACGCTGTCACTTGTTGATGCCCCAGCATTGAAATCTGCGCCAATTTGAGAAAGGGTTGCACGTCTGTCACGTTTAATGATTCTCGTCAGTCGTAGTCCCGTTCGTTCACAATCTTTTTCTGGCCGCACAATGTCTAAGATTTGATGTTTTACCAGATTCCCGATATTCACGGTACACTCGTGAAATGCTCGTATGCGAAAATCCAAATTTTATCGCTACCTCGGAGATGCTATGTCCATCTCTCGTGCGCTGACTATAACACCACGTTCAAACTCACTTAAATCTTGATAACCTGCCATTGTAGCAGCAGTAACCTATCTAGCAACTTTGCCAGACGCTTGTTGACTTGTATAGGCGCTGCCGACCACATCGCGTTACTCTGATTGGTTCCATCCTCTGTTATTTGCATGCGCACACCAATACCAGTTTTTTTGGCTCTCCAGTGTACCTCACAAAACAAAGCAATGATATTTTCAAACAGCTGTCATGAATAGGGTCATCTGTTTTACAAGATGTGTGGAATTACATTATTTTCAGGGTATTTGTCTTACCTACAGGAAATTGAAAAATTAAATCTGTTCAACAATACAAAAAGAAGTATTATTATCATAATTTGGGTAGTTNTTACCTACAGGAAATTGAAAAATTAAATCTGTTCAACAATACAAAAAGAAGTATTATTATCATAATTTGGGTAGTTAAAAGATTTGTCCTGTATACTTATTGTTAATATTTCCATGATGTTTAAAACTTGTAATATGCTAGCATTGATGCCTGGATGTCACATAAGTAACACAGATGGAGGTTGTCTCATGGCTAGTGAGCCAATATGAATAGATTGGTGGATGATGNTGGATGTCACATAAGTAACACAGATGGAGGTTGTCTCATGGCTAGTGAGCCAATATGAATAGATTGGTGGATGATGTGTATAAATAATTATATATTAAAAGGTTTGCCTTGAGATTAGGTATGGTCAATCACATGTTTATGTTAGGTATTAATATTTTGTGCTGAAAATTTATTGAATTGTAAGACAAACATAGTAAACTACAGGTACAGTATAAAAATGTAGTTATCTAATGTAAAACGCATACCAGGTTGTAGCTTCCACGGAGAATTCCTATTAACAAAAATTTTGGGACAGTGCGTGACATTAAGACTTGCATGCAACAGAATGAAAACATTGTGTGTCA
>NQII01005326.1:179346-195269 GCA_002778355.1 Clitarchus hookeri
CCCCAAAACTAAAAAAACACGGATAGTGACGAAGTCCGTAAAAAGCACATTGAAAATATACCCACGGGATCTGATTTTGGAGTTGGAAAATAAATTAGAGAACTTTCTCCGGCATAAATTTAATATAGTGCACCAACATATGGCTCTGAAATCCAAACAGGAAGCCCTTACTGAGAAGGATGCGCTAATACACGTCTACTTTAGCGAGAATTATCGAACTAAATATGCCAAAGAAGTGCAATCCTTTCATTTTGGANTGCGCTAATACACGTCTACTTTAGCGAGAATTATCGAACTAAATATGCCAAAGAAGTGCAATCCTTTCATTTTGGCGGATCGAGGCAGCAGATAAGTATGCACACAGTGGTAGTCCACACCAAAGAGGTTAATCAAGAGGTAAAAAGCGCATGTTACTGCACTTTCTCCAAAAATTTGTCACACTCACCTCCGGCGATTTGGGCCCACTTACAGCCTATACTTGACAGTTTGCCTGCTGCAGTTGTCAATCTACATTTTTTGAGCGATGGACCGGTCACCCAGTACCGTAATAAAATTATGTTTCAAGTGTTGGCAACAATGTTACGGGAATTTTACCCTAATCTATTTAATTTCACGTGGAATTACCACGAAGCCGGCCACG
The DNA here is from genome assembly GCA_002778355.1 of Clitarchus hookeri. Lineage (NCBI taxonomy): Eukaryota > Metazoa > Arthropoda > Insecta > Phasmatodea > Phasmatidae > Clitarchus > Clitarchus hookeri. The sequence continues at coordinate 179,987 of NQII01005326.1, forward strand.
GCAAGGGTGCTCCCGATGGAGTGGGTGCAACGTGTAAGAGGACTGCCGATAGACTAGTTGCAAGTGGCACTGATATTTCGTCGTTGGAAGACTTAACCAACGTACTTCAGAAAAGTTGCCCCAACATCAAAGTTTTAACCATTGATGACGCAGACATCTCAGACAAAGAAGCAAAACTCGGATCAGCGGAAAATATAAAAACTTTTTCAGGTACACTGAAGGTTCACCAAGTTACCGGAAGTGTGTTTCTTCCCAAACATTTAGTGATGAAGAGTTTAAGTTGCTTCTGCGACCTTGATGTCTGCAGTCATTTTGTATTGGGTACTTTGGCTTATTCAGCCATTAATGCGAATCCTCGTCTTCATATTGGGGATGTATATGGATCAACATTTNTTAATGCGAATCCTCGTCTTCATATTGAGGATGTATATGGATCAACATCTGATTTTGATGACGAACCACTGGCGTCACTAACATCTCAGCAATACATGGAGAAATCTCAAGAAGCACAGCCCTATGAAACATCGTTTTGCGATAAGACGAGCCAGAGTAAAGATATACCGCAACCCTCAACATTTAGGAAAAAAAACATTGANCTGGCGTCACTAACATCTCAGCAATACATGGAGAAATCTCAAGAAGCACAGCCCTATGAAGCATCGTTTTGCGATAGGACGAGCCAGAGTAAAGATATACCGCAACCCTCAACATTTAGGAAAAATCGATATTTAGCAATGGTGATTTTGTGCTGGTCAAACTTTTACACAAAAAAAAAAAGGAATACCGTTATGTAGCCATGTGTACAATTGTTGAAGAAGATGAGGAAATTCAGGTAATATTCTGTAAAATCTGTGATAATAATGGAAAAAGTTTTAAAGTTGATGACAATGATATTACTTTCATCATGTGGGATCAGATTATAGAAGCACTACCAGCTCCGAATTTAAAAATGAAAGGACAGCGGATTTTCTGTGCTTTCAATAAAATCATAGATGTCTTTGAGCAGGGGTATTAAAAAATTACCTTCATTTTAATTTTATTGTTGTTATTCTTCTATGTTATTTAATTTTTCTGTTGATTTTTATTTGTAATGGCAAAAGAGATTACTATTACTTTAAAAAAATGTCTTGGGAAGAGATCATGTGTGTTATGTTTAAGTCATGCTGCTAATGAATGTTGCAATTTTCATTTAACTAAATACTTAAGTTTGAAACTATTTTAAATATTATAGTATTTTATAATGAAAGGCTGTTTGTAAATGAAAAGTCTGATTTAATAGTATATAAAAAAAACTAATTAAAGTTGATTAATGAAAAATATATATGTTTCCTTTATAAACCAATACTATTGTCCCTCCCCTGTTCTATTGTCTCTCCACTGTATAAAGTATATCCCCTGGTCTCTTCTAAAACAAGACAAAATGGATAAATTGAATTGCCATCTTATTTATATACACAAAGTAGCTGTTTGAATATAGAATACTTATTAAAAGATTAAATTATAAACATTTTTGTCATGCCACCTGCCCCAACAACCAATGACCTCTTAACATAGAATCACACACATATTGAATTGATTTATAAAATTAGCATCTTAAACATGTGGATACACACCAGAAATTTTTGATTAAAAATTAGGGATAATTAATACTTCACGTTAGGCCACACTGAATTTTTGTATTCCTGTAAATATTGTTACGTCACGATTCCGTACAAACATGGCGTCTATCAATGCGTACTTGTGAAGCGGCGGCAGGCGTGCAAACTACGTATATTTGTCTCGTACAGCAGCGAAATGTTCTCATGTCATCTATGGCCGAACTCCAATGTGTTTACATTTTACACGTCCGGGATGGTTATTTTGTTAATGAAAGTGAGTTAACAAATTATTGCACAAGTGAAAAGCTATTAATTTTTTTTTTTACTTCCTAAGAACCTACCTAGGTTAAAATATTAAATGTTTGATCTATACACGCCAAAATACTATATTTTTTTGCACATTTTTTGTGTTTTGTTGTTCTTCGCAAGGTATGTTATTTTTCGCAAGAAACTGTGTATTTCGTATTAATTTCGCAATTTTGCGCGCCACGAAAAACAGGTGTGTCTAGCAATTAAGTTTGTTTCATTGCTTGGGTCGTTAGATCTTACTGACTCCACATATATTCTTATGTGTAGTGATAGTGGTTGTGCTTGACCAGCAGTTTTTGACAAGTGAGATTTTTAATGTACATATTTATTGCCCCTGTGTTTGACAGTGTTCCTAATTCTCCTACTGTTGGTAGAAGTTGTACGTGGTAACCTGGAGTTCATGGGATGTTTCTTGTTGCTGTTTCTGAAGCACCTCTTGTGTCCCATTGCGAATAGTCGAGGGCCACAAACATTGCCTGCAGTAGCGACCCTCTGTCCATTGTTTGCACAGGTTTAGTGGGCTGCTGCTGCTGCTGCCCAGCCACGGAGGCATACTCTCCATGAACACATCATCCTCTTCACTTTCCGAGGATGGGCAACGACGACGACATTGTGGTGAGNATCCTTTCATTTTGGAGGATCGAGGCAGCAGATAAGTATGCACACAGTGGTAGTCCACACCAAAGAGGTTAATCAAGAGGTAAAAAGCGCATGTTACTGCACTTTCTCCAAAAATTTGTCACACTCGCCTCCGGCGATTTGGGCCCACTTACAGCCTATACTTGACAGTTTGCCTGCTGCAGTTGTCAATCTACATTTTTTGAGCGATGGACCGGTCACCCAGTACCGTAATAAAATTATGTTTAAAGTGTTGGCAACAATGTTACGGGAATTTTACCCTAATCTATTTAATTTCACGTGGAATTACCACGAAGCCGGCCACGGCAAGGGTGCTCCCGATGGAGTGGGTGCAACGTGTAAGAGGACTGCCGATAGACTAGTTGCAAGTGGCACTGATATTTCGTCGTTGGAAGACTTAACCAACGTACTTCAGAAAAGTTGCCCCAACATCAAAGTTTTAACCATTGATGACGCAGACATCTCAGACAAAGAAGCAAAACTCGGATCAGCAGAAAATATAAAAACTTTTTCAGGTACACTGAAGGTTCACCAAGTTACCGGGAGTGTGTTTCTTCCCAACCGTTTAGCGATGAAGAGTTTAAGTTGCTTCTGCGACCTTGATGTCTGCAGTCATTTTGTATTGGGTAGTTTGGCTTATCCAGCCATTAATGCGAATCCTCGTCTTCATCTTGAGGATGTATATGGATCAACATCTGATACTGATGACGAACCACTGGCGTCAGTAACATCTCAGCAATACATGGAGAAATCTCAAGAAGCACAGCCCTATGAAGCATCGTTTTGCGATAAGACGAGACAGAGTAAAGATATACCGCAACCCTCAACATTTAGGAAAAAAAACATTGAGCAATGGTGATTTTGTGCTGGTCAAACTTTTACACAAAAAAAAAAGGAATACCGTTATGTAGCCATGTGTACAATTGTTGAAGAAGATGAGGAAATTCAGGTAATATTCTGNAAAAAAAAAAGGAATACCGTTATGTAGCCATGTGTACAATTGTTGAAGAAGATGAGGAAATTCAGGTAATATTCTGTAAAATCTGTGATAATAATGGAAAAAGTTTTAAAGTTGATGACAATGATATTACTTTCATCATGTGGGATCAGATTATAGAAGCACTACCAGCTCCGAATTTAAAAATGAAAGGACAGCGGATTTTCTATGCTTTCAATAAAATCATAGATGTCTTTGAGCAGGGGTATTAAAAAAATTACCTTCATTTTAATTTTATTGTTGTTATTCTTCTATGTTATTTAATTTTTCTGTTGANCAGGGGTATTAAAAAAATTACCTTCATTTTAATTTTATTGTTGTTATTCTTCTATGTTATTTAATTTTTCTGTTGTCATTACAACCAGTTTCTCTTTGGAAGATAGGCAATGGCAGCCAGATGTCAGTGTCGGACAGGTTCAGTCTTAGTGAACTTATATGGTCACGAAATCTCCACACTGGAGACATCCAAATGAAACTCTGACAGAAGGAGCTGATCCTACTACGTAGAAGGCCTACGAGTATGCATTGGGAGCGATAAACATGAGAAGACACGTCGCATCCACGTGGCTAACCAAGTGATGTTTGCCATTTGTGCTGTCCACCATGCTGCTCGTCAAGCCACCAACCAACATACTGGGATCCACTCTACGGCCCCCCATTAACACTTCACTATAACCACCAACAAAGGACCCATATAACTTCCCCGGAGAACTCTGATAGAAGTCATGAAGTCAATGTCCGACTTGAGGCTGGTCGATGAAACAGCACAAGAGATGAGTCGGGATCGCAACATTGGTTTGGGACAATAGGACCATTGCTGAACTTCTTCAGCACCAATGAACTGAGGGCCACAGAACTCAGGGTTGGCCACCTTGAAATCCCCACTGTTCGGAAGGATGGGATACGGAGGATGTTGGAAAGCGCCAAGATAGGCATCCATGGTCGTCACCATTTACTCTTACCCGGGATGTCATTTCCCCCTCACAACTGGTACTCTATGGTGCAATCGCTGGGACCCAAGACAGTAGCCACCGAACAACTCACATAACCGACAAACGTGCATCAAAACAAGTGGAAGGAAACTTTGAGGCGCGCAGCAGCTCATGTCCGGAACACCGGAACATAGACTTGATTACAGAAGTCCTCTCCACAAGTACTACTGGTANGCGCGCAGCAGCTCATGTCCGGAACACCGGAACATAGACTTGATTACAGAAGTCCTCTCCACAAGTACTACTGGTAACATAGGAAATGTGTTTGAGATGTTAGGAGACATACTCCTGACCTTATAGGCATCAAAGGAGAGCCACACCCAGCATGGCCATGTTTCATTCAGTAGTGAAGAATTGTGATCCACCAAAACCCCAAAACCCAGCTCTAGCCCCAGAAATTCCTGAACATCCAGCACAGCCCGGGCCTATGTCCAAGAGGACCAAACCAGGGNAAACCCAGCTCTAGCCCCAGAAATTCCTGAACATCCAGCACAGCCCGGGCCTATGTCCAAGAGGACCAAACCAGGGAGGGAACCAGGGACCAGCACAGCAATGGAGGAAGCTACAAATGAATGAATGCAGGACGAAAAAAAGAGTGCTATTGTGGGCCAACGCAATAGATTTCAGTGGTAGGGGAATTTTTTGTTTTCTGGAATGCTGCTTCTAGGTTGAACTTCAATTACCCCACAGGAGAAGATTTTGACACAGAAACTAGCTGCTCAGCTACAGTTTCATTCCACTTTTGATGCTTACACCGAGGCCTTAAGAGTGCTGGAGTCCATCACTAATGTGGGCGACTGGGAAACTCCAATGGAATTCAGAATAAGTATGCAGAAGTGGTCTGAAAAGAGAGAAGTAGTAACCTTCAGATCCTCCAGTTCTGAGAGTTTATTCAAATCTAGCATCAGATTCAGGTACTAACATTCTAGCATTCCAGAAAACTCAAACCGCTGCCTGTCCTATCTTCGCAGGGCCCAGGACAGCCACCTTCGGCAGTGAGTTCTTTGAAGCCATGGGTAAAAACTCCGGGCAACTCAGGCAAGTTGCGATGTTGTGATAAATCAGTATTTCCATAGCTGTAATAAATATACTCNACGCAATAGATTTCAGTGGTAGGGGAATTTTTTGTTTTCTGGAATGCTGCTTCTAGGTTGAACTTCAATTACCCCGCAGGAGAAGATTTTGACACAGAAACTAGCTGCTCAGCTACAGTTTCATTCCACTTTTGATGCTTACACCGAGGACTTAAGAGTGCTGGAGTCCATCACTAATGTGGGCGACTGGGAAACTCCAATGGAATTCGGAATAAGTTGCAGAAGTGGTCTGAAAAGAGAGAAGTAGTAACCTTCAGATCCTCCAGTTCTGAGAGTTTATTCAAATCTAGCATTAGATTCAGGTACTGACATTCTAGCATTCCAGAAAACTCAAACAGCTGCCTGTCCTATCTTCGCAGGGCCCAAGACAGCCACCTTCGGCAGTGAGTTCTTTGAAGCCATGGATAAAAACTCCGGGCAACTCAGGCAAGTTACGATGTTGTGATAAATCAGTATTTCCATAGCTGTAATAAATATACTCTCATTTGCCATAACCTCTGCGTCGTTGTCGTTACGCCGGCCCAGTGTGTGTGAAATTCAAATATTGAACGTAAAATTTATACAAAGACTTGTTTTGACGGCGATGTTGATTATTTAAATTCACACATGTTTATCACAATCTTTTAAGTATCCTAGGTATTTAAAGCACAGTATAGTGTAACGTGCTTATGTTTCTGTGATTGGAATGTTTGCCACAATTCTATATTCTATAAGATTACTAAGCCCAGCCAGAAGATAATAAATAAATAATTGAATAAACTTAGTTATTACTATGTACCTATGCAAAGAATATGAAAAGCATGAAAGTTATGGCAGGTCTATTTGTGTGCATATTCACGATTTTTTACGTTTGTTGCGGCCATTTACAAAAATGAAGCGTTGCGAGTTGTGTTTGTATTTGCAGTCTTTTTGATTGAATTGACTGCTCCGTTTTAATATTTGTTCCATCCGAGGCCGTTTTCGTAACAAAATACCCCAAACATCAATAGCAAGATGTTAAATACTACAGTTCTTTCCCCCACAGTTGTAAAAGGGTTAAATACAGTCGCAGCAAAATATATTATAGTGTATAACAAATACGATAACAATGTAGAATTATAACTATAAGAACTATCGTTAATAATTTTTAAAAATTTGTATGTAAAACTAAATATGGATATATTAGGCCTAAATTTTCGTACATAATGGTTGTTTTAAAGTAATATAGAAATCTTTGAACAGCTGTAAACGTTGAACAAAGCATTTGACGGTTAAAACTTAGAGGTCACATGGCAGTGTTTATGGTTACATGTAACGGAAGGATACGTAATCGGTAACCAAAAGTAGAAATTTAGAGGAACCACGAATGAACTAGACTACCCCTGGCCACCATGCATTGCAATGTCATGTTTAAGTCGCAAGATATGTAAAAAAGAAAAAAAAATTGTATTAGGGTGAAAAAAATTTGTTGCATTAAATTTTTTTGTAATTGTGGTTTGAGAAGACACCAACAACAAACTGGAGCAAGGGAGAAATCATCGAGTGGCTGGAGAAGCGGAACATCAATCATCAGAAGAATATCTCGAAAGTAGAGCTGCTGAGATTGGCAAAAGTTCACAAGCCTGAAATACGATAACACAAATTTTCTCCACTTTTATTTATTTCAATTCACTTTCAATTTTATTTTGTTTATGCAATTACTAGGGTATGTTTTAGTTGACACTGCTATTTTGGAAATATTTAAAACTGTACTGAGGTTGGCAAGATTGTGTTATTCGTAATCTAAGCTACATTTATAGCATATCAACTAATATGCAGTGTTGTGTTTGCAGCCAGCCAAATGTATACAGTTAGTGATTGCATTATGTCAGTTCAAGTTTTTTTGCATTTGCGATTTTTACATGATTTTACAAACAGTAATTTCTACAAAATTTATCTACGCAAACAAGATAGCCCAAAACTCTTTTTTCTTTCATAATTAGGCATTTTACTTTAAAATAACTGTGTTATATCTCTTCTAATATTTGAGCAAACTGCATTTTGAGATAAAGTTTAATTTACATATTTTATATTTCTTTTGCCACAACAGAATAAAAAAGTTATTTTTTAGGCAGAACCTTTGTTAGGTTAATTTTTTAGATCTTATTATTAATTACACAAATAGCACACATGCATTATTTTTGTAATACATTCCATGGTATTGATACTTATGCTTTGCTTCCCAAGTAAAGTCGAATAAAGAGTAGATATTTGTAAAAGTTAATTTTACTATTATAGATTATATAATTTGTCATTGTAAGACAATATTTCGTTTTCCAGGAAGTCAGGTGACAATTGAAGTGTGATTATGCCGAAACAACTGTGTAAACCACCCACTTCTTTTTCTTTTATTTTATTAAGAACACTTTCCAGAGGACCTGAAAATAGTTACAAAATGCTGCAAAGTGCAAAAGGAGGAATTCTGCTGGATTGACACATCACCACCATATTTTATAAACTGTGTTACTTTTTTTCTTTACATGCCGGTCATGAGGTAGATGAAATGGTCCGTAGTTACGGCCATGAGGTACTTCGGCTTCCACCCTACCATTGTCAATATAATGCTATTGAGCTAGTTTGGGCCCAGTGTAAGAGATATTACAATAGCCATATGGGTGATGGCAACCGGTTTGACAATGGAGCAGTTGCAGCTATCTGGAAAGAAGATCTTGATTCTTATTTTGTGTAGAATTGAGTATTTTGATAGTGTCTTCTTGTTTGTTTCCATTTATCAATGGTATATTTAATGCATTACATAGAATAGGTAGTATTTTAATTAGCATTTCTTAATATGTACTAAGCTGTTGAATTCTCCACAAGTTTTACTGAAGAAGAATTTTTATTTAGTAAAAGTTTTCAAGTAACAAATATTTTCTTGGCCTTGGACACACAGATAATTGCTCAAATATCTTTATAGGATTCTCACCTTGCAGCTTATTTTCTTTACAGCACTCATATTTTTTCACAGTTAGAAACTTAAATTTTATTTTCTGCACAAAAAATATTTTATAATTCTAAATGTACAGGAAACGGGTATTCAAATTGTAATTTAAAATTGTATGTCATTTTTTAGATGGGAAAACTGCATAGACCATGTCGAGAAGATAATTCAAGCAGACTGGGAAAGAGAAGTCCACGTAGACATCGGTATGCTTCCTCCTCTGATCATTCACCTCGGTAGGGAAAATGATGATAGCGAAGAGAGCGACAGCGAAGAGTTTGATACCAGGAACGGCGAAGGAGCAGAAGACAGGGATCTTGTTGAGGATTTGCCTGGGTGTTCTAATTGAGGTTTGTATGAAATAAAATGCCTTGCCACCGTAAGCAAAATAAGTTTATTGATTTGGAATAATATTTTTTTAATCAGTAATATTTCTATGGATGAAGTATGGGGAAAAGGTGAGCAATGCACTGTACTTGCGTACTGTGTACGCAATGAATAGTATACCATTTATCACAGTGAAATTTTTTAACACATGTGCTACTTGCAAAAGTTTATTATGTAATATTTAACTTGATTAATAAAGAGAAAACAGTCAACAATCAATGGCTACTTGTCAAAATTGATGAAAAACTGTATGTGAGTTACTTTCAGAATGGAGGCTACAAAAACATTTTAGCGTAGTGTGCTGTATCTACGAAACAATGTAACTGATTTTAATTGAACTTTCTATATTGGCAGTTAACTACGACAATCATCAAATGCGCTACTACGCATAATTTTTGTCTTCCATTTATGAAGATCACCACATGACAAAATGGAGGTTTTATGCCATATCTCGAGGAACAATCCACCAATTCCCATTAAATTTACATGCAAGTACTGCTGCACACAATATAGTATGTAAACTAGCATGTTTTAGCTGCGGAAGGTCTTTTTTTAATATAGTTAATATAAATTATTTAAGTTAGTATGTTTTATCAATTATACGAAAATTAACCAAATTTTGTACATAAACAGTATTCGTTAGAGGCATCAACTATGCATACAGATACACACTTTTGCCGGCAGTTGAGTAAATAGTGTCAGGCGAGATAACATTTTGCCATTTCCAACATAATTCCAAAAATTTACACTAAATTTTTCACACCAGGGGGGCTATTCTAAGTTTTCGTTCCGAGAAGCAAAAGTATGATCGAAAAAATTTCCCGTTCCAGCCTACTATTTGATATTTTAAGTTTAGAACAATGGTAGTTTGACGTCATGAGTCGGTGGGGATGAACCAAATCGCTACGAGAACCAACGCTCTCNTAAGTTTAGAACAATGGTAGTTTGACGTCATGAGTCGGTGGGGATGAACCAAATCGCTACGAGAACCAACGCTCTCGCCGAGCATAAAATCCACCTTAGTTCAGACTCCTAGCCCCGCTTCCGGTAGAGGAATGGGGTCAGAGGGCCCAGGCTTGGTACCAGAAAACTCCGAACCAGTGATTCTAAACAGTAATTTTTCATCTCAAACTGTGATTTTTCATTTTAACAGTGGTTTTTCTAACAGTGATTTTTATTTAATTCCCGGAATTATTCCACAAACTTATAGAGTACCTCCCACGCCAAAAAAAAATTGTTTTAATTAATTTTTAACAATTTTTACTAATATTTCAGAATTTATTCAGTTATTTCTACAACAAACAAAAAGATTAAGTATTTAATCAGAATCAACGACCACGATTTCTCCCCCCGATTCCAACATGAATCGGGGCGAGCAACTCAAACCAGATAGAAAAGGAAATAAGGCAAGAACAACCGTGAAAACTCGCACAAACCAACCTCCACTAAACAACAGCAAACCCAGCTCAACATAAGGAACAACAGGAATAAGGAACACAACAAGTAATTCAACCACATCTTCGTCAACCTCAAACTCAAAAACCTATTACAGAAAACCACTATTTGAATGCAACCCTAGAGCATCAACTCCAGACCCCGAAATGGAATACCAGGAAAGCATCGAGGAAGATCTCCTCTCGGAAAATAGCTTCAACGACCTACAACAAGAAACCAACTCGGAGTGTGACCCAGACATGGAATCTATCGCCGAAGACGAAACTCCAACAGAAAACGATTTTAAAACAGTAACCTANCGGAGTGTGACCCAGACATGGAATCTATCGCCGAAGACGAAACTCCAACAGAAAACGATTTTAAAACAGTAACCTACGCACGCAGAAACCGCAGCACAGGCTCAGCGTCCCCAAACAGCTCAACTTACGCCACTAACCCAAAGAAAACCGACAACAAAATGGCAACCACGCTTGAAAATCTCACATATGTCAAAATGTCTCTATTAAAAAACCAACATCAAAAACTAAACTCGGCAGATCAGCCAAGAATACCAGCAATCTACTGCCGTGGCCCACCACTGGAAGGAAACCAAACCAAAACACTAAAAGAACTTATGAACGAAATTGGCCCATTCACCATTCTTCAGCAAGGAAATAAATCAAATTACTTTCCTCAGTCCTCAAAAACACACAAACTACTTCTCGAATTCCTCTACCAAAACAATCAACAACCATTCACCTTCAACGCAGCCGATCTGAAACAACACAGAGTTGTTATCAGAAACATTCCCATTAACACAGAGCCTGAAGACATCAGGGAAAACTTAACAAGCCCAGGATTCCATAACACGACAGTGCAGATACTTGGTGGTCCAAAAATTCATAGAAGTCCTTATTACTCACCTCCAATACTTGTAACTGTACAGAACGAACAAGAAGAAACCAAACTCCTTCCAACAAGACAAGTGCTGCACTATATCATCTCCATTGAGAGATACACTTCACTAAGCCCGAAAAGATGTAAAATGTGCCAATGTTACAGCCACGTGGCATCCAACTGCTATCGCAGCACAAGGTGCCCACAGTGTTAACAGCTACACCCTCTAGAAGAGTGCCAACTACAAGAATCAGAAGTCCGAAAATGCCCAAACTGTGGAGGCGACCACATGGCCGGCGCCAAAACATGCCCCAAGAGACAGGAAAAAGAACAACAAATCATAGCCCGACTTCCACAACAGAAACCAAAGCCTCCAACCATAGCACCACCAGCAAGGACAACCAGCAACTTTCCTCCACAACCAAAGAAAACTACCTCAAGCTCAATCACCACAGCAGCACCAATCAAAATTGCAGCACCCAGACCACCGAAACAAAGAAGACTCGCACATAATCAGGAACTAATCCCACAACTGCCCATCCCAACCCACAGGCAGCAACACTTCTCCCAGATTGCACTAGTGTCTCAACAACCCAACTCATCAGAACAAACTCCAGTCGCCGAACTAATCTAATCCATTCAAGACGTTCAAACTTTCATCAATGCTTTCCGCCCATATTTACCCAACATCAGGCAAGCTAACTCACAACTTCAGTCCACCACCACTCCAGATTCCAGATAATCTTCGGCGCCATGTGCGAGCTTGGCAACATAGTGTAATCCACAGTCCCAATCCATATCACTCACAACTACAACAGCACCAGAAACAGTGGAACTTGCATCTCTCAGCACAAGACCCAACTGAAGGTTTTTTACAGGGGGTACTCCCCTTTTTCCTTCAACCAATTAACAAAGATAAATCATAATAAATATTAAACCCTTTAACCATCACCTATAAGTACATCATGTGAACACTCTTTCTATATATCTTAACACTTTAAAATCAACAGCCTTCCAGTAAATTTAATAAATAGTACAAACATAAACTGGCATTTGTAACAAAACAACAACACATAGAACCTAAAGCCAGTAAGCTCTTTTGTTTGGAATGGCTTTAAAAAAAAAAAACTCGCTACAGGCTGTTGGAAGGGTATAATTTCGTCGGAAGAGAGTCGGTTCAACATGGCGGGCATGTGGCGGAACTTTTGGACAACAAGGAGCGGAAGCAACAGATTCTGCAAATGTGGCGGGAGAGGAAGCTCTTGCGGAGTAGCAATAACCCCTTCGAAATGGAGGACGGAGCATTTATTAAACTGTTCCGTTTTTTGAGGGCGGTCGCAACGCATCTGTGCAACGACCTCGGTGAACCACTGCAAATAAGTAAATTAAATGGGCTTTTGGTTGAAAAGAAAGTAAGTTCATACATAACATCTTAATATTTTACAGTGTGAGGTCGAGTTNAAGTTCATACATAACATCTTAATATTTTACAGTGTGAGGTCGAGTTCAGTATTTTAAACCCACTAACTTGTAATTTAACATTTAAGTTTTAGTAAAGGAGGTTACGTTAATGTAGTGATGTTTTAATTGTAGAATGGCAATTTAGTGAAACAATTGCGCATGTCAACCATGAATTAACAGATTTTGTTTTGCAACAGTGAACACGCCAATTATATATTTCGAAATCACATGGTCAACATTAACAAATTTGNTAACAGATTTTGTTTTGCAACAGTGAACACGCCAATTATATATTTCGAAATCACATGGTCAACATTAACAAATTTGTTTGTTTAGGCAACATTTGAATTTTCAAAAGACACCCTCTTTTACCCAACTGTATTTCTTATAAATTCTTTAAATATTGTTTAGAGGAAGTAAACATCTCCACTTGTTTGTGATAGTGCCAGTGGCNAATTCTTTAAATATTGTTTAGAGGAAGTAAACATCTCCACTTGTTTGTGATAGTGCCAGTGGCAGAAAAGCAGTCCAATATTGGGTCATAGAGAGCGGCTACTGTGCATCTCGTTCGATCACACACACTTATTTTAACTATGCCTAAAATATTTCATCTCTCATTAAAATTAAAGATATGAGAAAAGACTAAATGTATGTTATGTTGAATGTGTTGCGAAGATCTCTAGGATAACAATAAGCCAATAGTGGCTATTTTAAGTTACAAAAGATAAATTTGCTTAATTTTATTCTAACCCCCAGGTTTAAAACTTTCAAGTGAAGTGAGGTTATGTTGCTAGTGTTAGTGTTATCTAAGCAGGTTTTCACATAGGTGCTATGTTTATTCTTGCATGACGTCTGTCGTATTCACTTTCTACAGGTATTCGCTGCTCTTAGATTTTTGCCTCCGGTAGCTATCAGTTATCTGTTGGGCACAATTTTTTACTAGGTCTCAGCCAGCCTTCTGTAAGCAGATGTGTAAATCAGGTCAGCGAGGCGATAAATGAGATACTCCTGGATTGCTAAGTTAAATTCCCTGTTGATGAGAGAGCCCAGACAGCAGTCAAACACAGGTTAGCAAGCATATTGGTTTACTTTTGTCACTATTACACAATTACAATGTGAATAATCTATGTAACTAGTCTGTTGTAAGTTAATGCTACAGATTTATATTCCGCCTGCATTCATAAAACACNATGTGAATAATCTATGTAACTAGTCTGTTGTAAGTTAATGCTACAGATTTATATTCCGCCTGCATTCATAAAACACTATTCCACCTGCACTCCTGAAACGCTATGGTGAGAGGACTGTATATATCATGGTAAGCGTCAGGTAAAATCACCAACAGAACAAAACTTTACTTTCATGTCATAACGCTGCAGACATGGATTGTCTTGATATTTGTAAAAAAAAAAAAAAAAACAAAATGAAAACTTTACCACCAATAAAGAACAATGCATGAATGAAGCATTAGCCTCATATTTAATATTTTTTATAAATTGTAAAGCAGCTAAATCGGCTTACCATAAAAGTACATTATCAAAGAGTCTGTTATTCATTTGTGCTGTTTCCTTGAAGATTTTTCATATATCCGAGAAACCTAATTCTTAAATGAATGGCTGCTGCTTGAGAAGTTTGGCATGAGTTCAGCATGAGAATGCCACTAATTNATTTTTTATAAATTGTAAAGCAGCTAAATCGGCTTACCATAAAAGTACATTATCAAAGAGTCTGTTATTCATTTGAGCTGTTTCCTTGAAGATTTTTCATATATCTGAGAAACCTAATTCTTAAATGAATGGCTGCTGCTTGAGAAGTTTGGCATGAGTTCAGCATGAGAATGCCACTAATTTGGAAAACTTTCTCTCATAAAAAGTTTAATTGTAACAAGAATATTTGTCACTTCTTGCAGTCAAATGATGAAACCTATATTGGATGAAATAAAAGAATCAGTGCTGAGAAAAAACCCATTAATTCACGGTTTTGTATTCTTTACCTATCAATTACCCAATAAGTGTAAATACATGTTGAATATTGCACTTAGAAAAACACTTGTCATACACATGACAAAATTTATGCGGCCATGAGTGTCTCCACAAATTGCAAAACTCACTTCTATGATTCCACAATGATGCATTTGTCATGAAGCAATTTGCATTTATAAGAAAGTGTTTTAATTTTAACATTTATTTTTAATGTAGCACTANGATGCATTTGTCATGAAGCAATTTGCATTTATAAGAAAGTGTTTTAATTTTAACATTTATTTTTAATGTAGCACTACACACTTTTAATGGAATAAATACACTTGTATACTTGGAAATAATGGGACCTTACTATCTAAAGACTAAAGATATATTCCATTATGCCACTGAACATATTCTTAGCATCTTCGCACACAAATCTTGATTGGCTTTACTCCTGAATGACATTTCAGTAATTATTGTAGTGCAGGGATGGCGAACCAATGGCACGCGTGCCATTGATGGCACGCGAAACAATATTTTGGGCACGCCACG
>NQII01005327.1:0-59922 GCA_002778355.1 Clitarchus hookeri
CGATCCGTGCGCGCGACGGACGTCCTTCGTCCTTCTGGCGAGAGAGGAAATGGAGTGGAAGCTTCGCAGGGTCCTGCGTCGCGTCTCCTCGGACAGAACCACCCTTTGCCGATACTGCGCGCCGAGGAGGGGCGAGGAATTTGAATCCCTTTGTGCGGGCAAGGGTCAGAGAGCGAGAGCAGCCAGCGCGGGGCTTCGAGAAAATGCCGTGCGCGCCAAAAGTGGCGCAGGAGAAAGAGAACCATGGGAGGAAGTATCCTGGTGAGACGCAGGAGAAATAGTATAGTACCAAGGGAGGAAGTATCCTTGTGACGCGGAGCCACAAGTATAATGCTTAGGAATACATAATAAAGTGAATACTCTGGCAACCTACTTAGCCGTTAGCCCTTCCGGGTCTCCTTTTTAGCTACTATCATTCCTTGTTTTTTATTCTCAAAATCTTAAATGTTTATTATCATTTATATATAATTTATTTAAAAAATACACTGCCAAGGCAACGCTTAAAAGTTACCATTAAAATTCGTATTTAAAATACTAACTTCACAACACGTTATAATAATTATATTGTTTCGATTAGTATTATAAAATTATTAAAACCATTCAACAATAAAATTGGTTTAAAAAAATACGTATAATGTTTAGGAATAGAGAAGTATATATAACTGTTTATATATATACCATTCACGGCTACTTCCGAAATTACTGAAGCCCTGCTGAAGTTATAGTTCCACGATATTCCTCCGCCTCGTGCAAACAAAAGCTCGGCCAGTCTAGAAAAGAACACCAAAAGGACAACGCACTGCATCCACGCGCACTCATTGTAATAATGATTTGGATATGAACTTTTTCTTTCGAGGCGTTACCGACACGCACGTTTTCTCGCTGTTTAAATTGATATTAATTGTAAATGAAATATTACTATTTTTAGATAAAATGAAAGTAAAGCTTCAGTTTGACCAAAAATAAAGTTCTTACATGTTGACGAAAGTATAAAACGCTTGCAATATCTGACATTAAAAAAAAAAACCAAACAACTCATACGTAGGGTGAATTTTCAAATGTCTGATTCGAAAAGTGTGAAAAAATCGCCAAAAGACTATACCACTGTCCCATGTGTCATATACTTGAAAACGAAAATATTCATTGCCTGAATGCAGTTCACGATAATGTCAACAATTTTGAATTAAACCTTTGAAAAATATCATTGTCCCTATCCTGCATAAATTTTGAAAGGCGCGCTGACCAGTACGTGCTCAGTGAAGTTGGTAACGGCGGGGGAGTAAGTAGTTCTAAGTCTTTGCTTTCAATTACAAGATCCAGGTTAAACATTTGTGAAATACTGAAATAATTTATTTTTATTTCAGATATTTTAATTTGCATAAATGCAAAAATGAGCAAATTTCTAAAATACCTACTTTCAATAATAATTTCACAATTCCGGTTGACCGAGGCATAAATAGAGAGATCAGACCTATAGCAATGTTCATTGTACATTTGGTAGAAGAACACACACAATGACAGTAAAAGGTCTTAAGCAGGGATTTTAAAAGTGCTCAGTTTACCGAGAATATCCTTTACCAGAGCGCTTAGTCACGTCCTACCTTGTTATTCTCAACTCTCTCCGGGGGCCGTGGTGGCTGAGAGGTCAGCCTGCACGCCTCTCACTAAGGTGAACCATGTTCAATCCCCGGGCCGGGTCACTGCAGATCTTAGCATGTGGGAATCGTGTCGGACGATTCCGCTGGTCGGCGGGTTTTCTCGGGGATCTCTCGTCCCTCACACCCTTTCATTCCAGCTCTGCTGCATACTCACCTCACTTCACCCTCATCGGTTCTCAAGAACCCGCTGTTAAGAGCCGCCCAAATCTCTTTACTCACTCACTTAACTCTCTGCGCGACTTTGCGCGACACGGGAGGTACAAGATTATTTACTGACATTTCCCATATACACTGAAGAGCCAAAAAAACTGGTACACCTGCCTAATATCATGTAGGCCTTCGGCTGCGAAAACCCATATCAATGATGGTCAGTTGAATAGTTCACAAGCTGGCACTTGTTGATGCCCCAGCATTGGAATCTGTGTCAATTTCAGACAGTATTGCACGTCTGTCACGTTTAACGGTACTCGTCAGTCGTCGTTTGTCCCGTTCTGTCACAATATTTTCCGGCCACAGTGATGTCAAAGATTTGATGTTTTACCGGTTTCCCGATATTCACGGTACACTCGTGAAATGGTCGTACGCGAAAATTCAAATTGTATCGCTACCTCGGAGATGCAATATTCCATCTCTCGTGCGCCGACTATAACACAACGTTAAAACTCACTTAAATCTTGATAACCTGCCATGGTAGCAGCAGTATCCGATCTGGCATCTTTGCCAGACGCTTGTTGTCTTATATAGGCGTTGCCGACCGCATCGCGTTACTCTGATTGGTTCAGTACCTCTGTTATTTGCATACGAAAGACTATACCAGTTTTTTTAGCTCTTCAGTGTACATTTTCAGATACGCTGAAATACTGAACAAGGCTTACAATTCATCGAAATGTTAACAAACTGTGCATTTGACTGACTGTTCAAAAGTGTTGATATACTATCTGCAATTTTAAGCAGAACTCCACCCACATTTCCCACCCGAACCAATCACCGAGAAGAAATAAGGGCGAGAAGCGTGGACAGACATCCGAATTAGTCTAACTTCCCCAGCTGTAATTTTTGGTCCGACCAACGTTGAACCAACATTTGCTCTAAGGTTGGGCCAACGTTGGAAAAACATTACGTTTGCTGAACATCAAAACGATTCTCGGTCATACGTTGGCCCAATATTTTATTAATCGGATGCCAACCGCTTTCCGTCCATTTACAGTCTAAAGGCTCTCCTTTACTGACATTTTACAACATTGGTAGTGTTTTGGTAAGGTTTTTTTTTATATATACAACGCCAGCCAATAAACGTTCTGCCAACTTTGGTTACAGATGTTTCTAATAAACTTTAACCACCGCTAGTTAAGAGGTAAATATAATTCTGTATTTATTATTGAAGTTATGCTTTTTTTGGCGCGTTAAGGGCTAAAGTTAAGTGTGCAACGGAAGTTGCACGAGCACAGTGTATCTAAATTCGACAGTGAACGTGGTAAGGGTATGACCCAACGCGCATGCACGTATAGTTGCGCGCGCACAGTGTAAAAAAATTTGACAGTGAACGTGGTAGAGGTATGACCCAACGCGCATGCGCGTATCGTCTAGCTATATACAAACGAAAGGTGCACAGCACAGCACGTGGTTATATTTCAAACCGACAGAAAATCAGTTAATGTAATAAGCAAATTGAAAAAACATTTCNTATATATATATATATATATATATATATATATATGTATACATTGTGCCGTAAAAAATTTGTTAGTGACAAAAATTGTATAATAAAATGTTGGAAGTGTTTTCAAGTATTTGAGGTTAATTTTTTGTAAGTATTATTCTCAATCCTTTTTAAATTTAATTATGATTTTTAATCAAACCTTTATTAATTGTATTTAAGGTCTTTCTTCGGTCATTTTATCGTTTTTCCAGCTTACATAAATTATTTGCATATGTAATAAAATTTTATTTTAGTCATGCCAAAAAATTATAACTTCTAACGCGCGTACCTAAGTACACGCAGCCAATTTTTTTGTAGCGACGCAAGATTGCTATTTTGGACGTACTAACTTGGGAGGATTATTAATATTCTTATTTTAATTAAAAAATATCTGCTTAGATACAAAGTTTTTTACATGGAATTTTTTTTATTACGCGAAAACTTCATTTAATCCCGTTTTTATGTCGAATAGAGTGGCGTATTATGACCTGGTAAATAAGCATTTTATCCTCTTCTCATGTCAGCAGGACTACCTTAACTTCACGCACCACAATAATAACATTGGTTTTACGGGAAAACACAACTCTGTTATAATATGTTTTATTTAAAAAATGACAGTTTTCACGGAAATAACATTAAAATTAAAGCAGAATCCATTTGTATTTCAAAATTACAAATTGAATACTATTTCCAGAAGGTTGAGATCTGCATGTAACTTTTGAGAATAATTTCATATTGTGTGTGTGTATGTATATATATATATATATATATATATATAGAGAGAGAGAGAGAGAGAGAGAGAGAGAGAGAGAGAGAAAACATTTTGTGGGTAGCCATTTCACCATACCGAACTCAGAATAAAACTTTTTTTTTTTTGTGAGAAATTGGGTTTTAATTCCAGAGGAGGCATTTACGTACTAAAACATATTTTCATTACTAATCAGTATTAATGCATTTTAGTTATTAATACGATAAATTTATCTTATACGAAGGATTTTAACATGGAAACGTTCATACAATTATTAATAAAACGATATAATGATCTTTATAAGATTGGTACCATTTTATGTATTATGTCAATGACTTAAATATTTATCAGGTGTACATGAACAAATTATACACTTCAGAAAATGTTAGGGGAGAGTAAGTAGAACATTCTGGTTCACGGAAACTTCCTTAGCAGACCCCTTCTAAGTGAATATGGTGACTGCAAAACGAAAGGACGGGTAGGCAACTGAGATAACATACCGGAACTTCGTACAATGGGACAGTAAATAGTTGCTGTTATTCTTTACTGTTGTTCACTTGAATATCTGGGATGGCATCGTCTTTAGCGGTGTTACTGAGTCACAATGCCCTGCTGATTCCGAAGCATATCTCCATTCGCAACAGGATTTTATGGTGTTTGCGGAGGATATGTGATTCCAACTTAGCGAAGTCCCACAAAAATCCACCAGCTCGGTGCATCAGCATCTCAACATACTGTTCCCGTACTGGTGGGCTGGCAGGTGGCCACCGCGATCACCCGACCTCACATCAACCGAGTTCAGCCTGAGGGGCTGTATTTAAATCATACGTGTGAGCTAAACCTGGCAGCACTGGAGAACCGTTCGGGTACATCAAGCAAACTACGCTAACAATGCCATAGGAAGTCATCAGTAAAAGCGAAAATCGTAACAAGTTGCAGCCGTGCATAGCGTGCGTTTCCGAAGATCAGGCTTGTTACAACTGCCATTAAATGATTTCATCACAGTATTATCAGTATTATTTCATCGCAGAATTAGTAGCTTCAATCAGTTGTTGTTGAGAGATTTGGGCGGCTAATCTGGATCCCATACCTTGGACAAATGTGATTGATGCTAGCGGAAATCACCATCGCATGATCGAAATTCAACAACTAAAATAAACAGTTAACAGCCACTGATTTCGTGTGAAGCACTTTCTTCATAGTTTAACTGATTTTAAATATGTATCCTGTTTAAAGTGTATCCTACTTCCCTACCTTCGTCTGCTGTGTTACTTTTGATTTTCACCTAGAAGGAAGATTACCAAAATTTGGGGTCCTTTCGTAAATTTTTTTCGTATTCGCTTACATACCTCCTATGAAGATTGCATCACTTGTTCATGTACGCCGATTGTAATTTTTAAAATATTCAAATAACCTGACCGGAGAAAGGGGGTTTAACTGTAGTGTAGTATTCAGACAACTCATCTTCCACCAAAGCGAACCGGTTATTCGTATGTGGGGAACGTAGCGACCGTATCCTTGGATGTGTTCCCGCTCCCGCGCCCTTGAGTATATAGGAAAAGTTGATTCCAGGACAAGGACTAAAGCTGAGGCGCCGAGATGCTGTAACCTTCATGTTTTCGGTCGCCATTTTGTTACCGCCTTCTATATTGTTTCCACTTGTCTTTTGTTTACATATGCTGTTGTTAGGGTGCGCTAGTCGTTCGACCAACGTATTTGCTTATGGAGATAGCAGCTAGAATGCACTGGTGTCGCTCTCGCTTGGCCACCACGTTGGTGCCCACTAGAGGCGCTGCTTTTTATTTGATTTTCGCCGAGCCCATACTATCGTCTGGAGGAGGGCGGGATCGAACTGCCGAACCTTGGGTCGGCATACATAAGCCTTAGACTACTCGGCTATCGGAACATGTGCTAGTAAAGAGTTTAAAAGAAATAATAGCATGTGTATGCGGGGGATGAATAAATATTTTGTCGTTATTATTCTAATGCATAGTAATAAATTTATATCAGTTTTTTTGACTACCAGCAATAAGAATGTTTTTTTTTCATATAGTCATAGACATACAATAAGAATTTTTTCATATAGTCATAATTTTTTTATATATTTTTCTTTTTGAAAATATTATGAAAAGGTGTACCTTAGAAATAAAACACATTTTTGTTACATTATTTCTTTATTTAGGTTACTGGAGTTGAGATTGCGAGCATGCATTGACAAGCAGGGCAGCTGACCTTATCAAAGTTTAAAAAAAAAAATCTGTGCTTGCATGGCAAGGGATATGATAGCATTTTCACAGGTTGCACCTGCACGGTGTCAGGTAATTGCCCACATGCATGTGTATGTGCTTCAATGTAGTTTTCGCAATGTACATGTTGTTAGATAGCCTAAGTCAGCATGCGAGTGGGAAGAGCTGTGTTAACATTTTCACCGGTTTGCACCTGCACAGAGCTAGCTATCTCCAACCCAATATTGTCTATAAGAACAGACCAGTGCAAGAATAAAATGAATGCAAAGTAAGGCAAACATACATTTATTTAAAAACATTACATGTTCTTAAGAATATATATCTCTTATATTTTTAAAACATTGGTAAGTACTATTTCAGAATGTCCTTCTCGTCTATCCAGGAGTCGTCACGTTTCGAGTGTCCGAGCCACCTTATGCACATGAGTCTATTACACCTCTTACACCTTTTCCACCAAATAAACATCGGGTAACTTCGTAGGCTGGATCTCCTCTGCATAAAAGCCTCCGACGATGGGTTCGCTTCATATGTCCTCGAGGTAATACATGCGTGGGTACCAATGTCGTATGCGATCCCCCTTGTACAATTCTGCCAACCAGCTATGAAGATAGGTCTTGTGGAAAATGCCATGCTGATTGGAGATGCGCACCACATAACCGATCTTGGCTTTAGGATTGTGCGAGTCCCTCCTCGTAGGAATAGTATAAATGGACCGAAGCAGGTAGTCGTCCTTGACATCTTCGGGTTTCATGTGAGTGGTAGAATGAATGGTAGTAGCTCAAGCCACTTGTAGTTTCCATTCGCCGTGAAATTTCTCCAAAATTTGGCTTTTAGCGTCAGGTGAAAATGCTCGACGATGCTAGCCTTGAGTCCAAAGTAAGTGGAATAGTGATTTGAGCGGTATCTTTTCACCAGTGCATGGAAAGTAGCATTAAAATATTCTTTACCGTCGTCGGTGTGGAGAATTTTCGGTATACGTTCTTCGCTCAACACA
This sequence comes from Clitarchus hookeri, assembly GCA_002778355.1. Taxonomy (NCBI): domain Eukaryota; kingdom Metazoa; phylum Arthropoda; class Insecta; order Phasmatodea; family Phasmatidae; genus Clitarchus; species Clitarchus hookeri. The sequence goes on from NQII01005327.1 coordinate 7,346, forward strand.
TCCACCATGGCCTCGGTGATGTCACATGCTTGGGCGGTCTGGCCGAGGCATACTTGGAAAACGTGTCTATTATGGTAAAAATGTAGCGGTGGCCTTTATTCGCACGAGCAAGGTCTTGCATTTCGATCAGGTCGGATTGGAAAGTATCATCCAGCTCTTTCATGACGTACTTTCTCCGAGGATGATTCCTTTTGGCTGACCTGTGCAATTCCCCAGAAATGGCACATTTCGGCATCACATGACATAACCAACTTCGACGAGTTATTCGATGATAGATAAAATTTCGTTGGTGTGTGACCGGTAACTCACAGACTGTTACGTGACCAGTAGCCGTAGTCTATCGACAAGTTCGTATGGATCGTCCCAAAATACGTAGTCTATCTTGCATTTGGAATCAACCTTCTGTAGCAGCAGACCCGATCCAATAACTTCGAGCAATCGTGGAAACAGTCCCATGGTTATGCTGTATTTCGCATGGGTCGTGTCCATAAATCGCCGGGTCGAGGGGGTATCATTCACGTAATGAGAACGACTGGACTGTAGCAGGCAGCGGCACTTGTGCAAATCCGATTCGATGTAGTGTCCGCGGGGCCTACGAAACAAAAGTTCGCAAAGACCATGTGTCATTTTCATCTTGGGCTTGCCGATCTGCATCACATGTCCTGGAAAAAAATCACTTCTTTGTTTCCGAGAAACCATTTTTCATCGCGATGTTGCAGGCCGTATGTTTTGTAGCTATTCCGAATGGAGCAGGAAGCGATGTAGTGCCCGACCAGGGTTCCCACCTTGAGTCCGCACTCTCGTGCTCGTTTCCATTCCTGTGCATGCAGCAAATCGATCATGGGAAGATCATCTTCGTCACTAGTGAAGACCCCTTCCGATTCGGGCAGTTCTGGACTTATTTTCCATTTACACATCGGGGTTGGACCTTCCACTTTGATTTAGTTTTTGATATCCAGCCGAGGCAAAGCTTGCTACTGGCGCTGTCGACCAAGTTCGTCGAGGTGGCTGGTTATCGCCTGGTAAGCCTCTTCCCTTCGATTCTCGAGAGCCAGTTTGTAACATTTCGCGAGTAAATATTTCGCGCGAACAGCTTCTATGGTCCAGTGTAGCTCAGTCGTCAGTTGGGTTCGGTCCACCATCATTCATAGAATGTAATCAATACACAACCACATGGATATATAAACACATTCACTCTCGAGTTGAGGAAAGTGAATTTTCGATCCTTTCTAATCGGTCGATGCATGCATCCAGCACCTTCTTGCTATGCCTCGCAACATCGGTTTTAGCAACCAGTTTGGACATTCACATAATTTCAAGAGTCTTCATATATTTCTGTCTCTTCACATTCGACACATTGAACAGGTCTATCATCCATGCATCTGCGCCCCTACGTGACGGTCGACAGCTACCAAACTTCACCACTTCATTTTTCATGCTCTCAAACTTTTGCCCAAGAAGCAACTGGCCCCTGCGAACAGCGGTGAGGCGAGCTTCCATTAGCTCATTTCCATCATCATCATAATCATCGGAGTGTAGACCATGTCCGAACTTGGAAATCGTTTTGTGACTCATGGTTGGCATCTTACAATAAACTTATCGAAGCCACGACTGTAGCTTCCTTTATGTACTGGCGAATCCTTATCGATCACCAATATGCTGTACTCCTTGTTCCACCACAAAGAACACATATCCTTAAACTCTGCGAACATCATATCCTTATTGACATGGTCATCGCACACATGCTGCAAGTTTGTATCATCCATGCAAAACAACACGAGGAAATTCACATTATCATATAGTAAATGTTTTGGCACGAGCGAATAAGTTTGGCTCTAGTACACACAGTCCACATTCAAATGCCATCCCATGCTAAAGTACTCTTGAATACAAGTCTGTTTCTCACATGCCACATCGTGAAAAAGAAACACCGAGTTTGGCTGTATATCGCTCGGGTCGGTGGCACGATGGTTTCATTATAACTGCAAGGAAAATATCATAGGCCTTCCACAGCCTGCAGTACACATGCCAGATGTTGGTTTTCTCGGTGGCTGGAGAAATTTGGATTACAGGTACACATTCTCGAACCAAAGACCATTCGGTTCCTCCAAAAGGCTGAGAAGCACACACGCCTTACCGCAACGCGACGGTCTGTAAATTAGTCCTCTCTTGGTATTGGGAAACAGTATGCCATGACATGCATCAGGTGAGGTTTTTACATCTTCAGCATCAATGTGTATGGTTAGAGTAACATCGTGCTTGATAATATGTATGTTACCACTACTATACTGCAGAGCTGATTGCCGAGTGTGGAGAGAAGAAGATTGTGGAGGGAGTGGAGCAGATTGTGGAGCATGCGGAGTCGATTGTGGAGCATGCAGAGATGAATACAGAGCGTGCGGAGATAGGACAGAATCAGCACTGCAAATTTTAGCATGTCTCTTCAAAATATCACTCTGAGTAAACTGCCTCTGGCAGATTTTTCATTCAAAAGTTACACTTGAACTTTTCATTCTGCAGATAGTTACTTCACGTCGTAAATTCCACAAAGCTGTAAATGCTTTATCACAGAAATGACAAAGGAGATGTTTCATTAGCACTTTATGTCCGTACTGTTCCAAGTATAGAATGATACTGAAACGGAAAAGTATAAAGGTCGGGTATATATAGGTTCATAGCACAGTAGCATGTAATGATTCATAGAAGAAAAATCAAATCTGGAAGAGGGATCGTCTGTATACTGATCAACAATATACATTTCAGGCTGCACATTCCTGGATACAGGTTCTGCAGGCCAGAAACTAAGCTAGCTAAAAAGTTGGCACAAGGCGATACAGGCATCAACATGCTGGACGAGGCATGCAAGTGGCAAAATATCGCCTATTCACAGCACAAGAATCTGTAAGCCTGGTACCATGCAGACAAGATACTCGCGCATAGGGAGGACGAAATACATCGCGCATCGGACACCGGACACAGTGAAAAAATAGTCCCATGCGGCGTTTCCAACACAATGAAAGCCAAAGTGAAGATGGGCATGGCGGCGAAGAAAGCGAGACAAAGTTCCAAGAGGATAGCGAAGAAAAAGGTGGGAGGATTCCTTCCCATCTTGATACCTGCAATCGGAGATCTAGGTGGTATCGCCGGAGCTATAACGAATATTGTTAGTACGGTGAAACGAACCTCGAACGAATGTAAGCAATTGGAGGAAAACCGCCATCACAACCGTAAACTGGAAGCTATTGCCATGGGTAAAAAAAAGGCCAAGGACTTTACATATGATTGCTCTACCGAGGAGGAGGAGGAGGTGTGCCAAAGCGTCGTAATAGGAGGAGGCGCTAATGAAATCTCTACCGAAACGACCACTCACAAACATCGATTTGGAACTGTTTGCACGCAAATTAAATATGCCTAATTTTAGCGGTGTGTTCATGGAAGGTGCTTTGCCCTCTAAAACCAAACATGATGAATGTCCCGTAATTAACCTGGGCACTACAGCCAGGCCAAGCATGCACTGGGTAATGTATGTCAAACATGACAAACATGCAGTATACTACGACAGTTTTGGGAATTTGCATCGTCCACCTGAACTGAGGCAGCAACTTAAAAATTGCTAACTGACTTACAACTACGAGATGGAGCAGATGCCGAAAATGTGGAACTGCAGACACTTGTTGTCTTCACTTTATGGTGCAGTGGAATAAAAAGGGATTGTAGGCGAATAATGGTTCGTTAACATTTTTACATAAAAGATGTTCACGCCTATATTCCCCAGTCAGTATGTCGGTGTCCATCATTCTAAGGAAATCAGCATTCCCACCAGCGCATACGAACTGAAGGACATCGCCAATTCTATCAAGAATTCTGTGCCATCGGATGTGACTTTTGAACTGCGGGGTAACCCAAACATGCTGAAGGCCGAAATATTTTGCAGTGCCGATATCGATTTCACCGAACCGGGTACCATTGGGTGAATGCTGGGGTTCGAGACGCGAATCTACGAAACTGGTAAAACGCACGAATCCTCGTGACCAGTGAATATATTTCCGGTAAATGTGAAATGCATAAACTGTAATTAAGCGAGCGTCTGTTACATCACACTGCACGAATCCGCGCCGATGGCCCCACCAGGTAAAAACTGCTTGAAGTTCCAAAATGCATCATTTATGTTCCTGTCATCGCGAAGAGTGTGCACGAAGTGGTCGTGAGGATCGTCGATCAGGACGATAAGCAGATAGACTTCAGAAACGAAGAAATCACTTTGTGCTTGCACTTGAAACGAAGGGATTGAGTTTCGCGAGACGAACTGTGCTTAAAGTCGAGTGCAGCACCATACCTGCGACCAATAGAGCTCGAGACACCAGCATGCTAGCACATGCCAACGAGTAGTTTCTACGTAGCCTAGGGTTGAAAGTGAACAGACATAAAAGATGACAACATATTGAACGTGATCTAGTGGGCAGAATTCGTCTACAGAATCGAAAAGTTTGAGCTGCATTGCTACCAGCCGTATCTGAAAGGCCTCTATGCCCTCGGGCGTGAGGTTCGAATCCCGATACTGCATCAAGATATTTACACCCTGCCTTCGCAATCATACCTGCGCATCCGAGGTATGCTCACGAAAGAGGATGGGACCCACCCCACCACTACCATATTCGTTCGCAATGGTATACACCACCTTTTCGAGCGAGTGATGTACGAACTGAATGGTGTTACTATTGACGAAATGCAGGTTGTGGGCATAACCACCACCATAAAAAACTACCTCTTGCGCATGCCTAACAATCTCGAAATGGTAAAAATGGCAGGCTGGGGAATGTAAGATGGATACAAAGATCCCATCTTCGAAGATGGTAAGTTTGAGGTGAGCGTGCCACTATCGATGCTACTTGGTTTCGACGAATATTATAGGAAGATAATTATAGGTGCAAAGCAAGAACTGGTGATAATACTAGCCACCTCGCATCTCGATACAGTGTTGGGAGTTGGAGAAAACCCACAGCCCATCGCTGTAACCCTTATCAAAATTGAGTGGTTCGTTCTCATGTGAGACTGAGCACCAGCGAACGCATGAAGTTACTGAACTACATCAGCAAAGATAAAATCATCTACATAATCTTCAGGAGTTTGAGTATGGTTACTTGCCTGGGCCTATCATCTGCCACGCGAAACCACTGGGTCGTGAAGATGTCTTAAAGCACGGAAAAACCTCGCTACATCATATTGTCATTTAAAACGAACAAGCAACACAGCATCTCGGCAGCCAAATCGACCTTCGACCACTGCAACATACAGAACGTAAAAAATATTTTAGAATAGCGAAAGCTATCCATATGTGTATTTGAACACCTTCAACCAAGAAGGAGTTATCTGTACACTCAGTTTCAAGCCTCCGACTATGGGCGCGAGTCCTACCCCAGCATGAACTCAGAAATATTCTGTGAACTGCACCGTTGCTGGTCTTTGACACATCCAAACATAACGAGCGAGTTAAAAGCGGCATGGTGGATTGTCATATAGAAATTATTTCGAAGAAAAATGCCTGCGAACACTGTTGCGTACTGTTTGATTTTGCACGGCAGAGTAGTGAGCTACCACTTCTTTTCGGGGTTGGTGAACATAACGAGCTAAGCATATATAAACAGGATGATCACTGCTTCTCACCTCAGTTTGTATCAGGATGTACTGTAATCTGCAAGGCTTCCAGAGCCAGAGTGGCTACATGCTCAAGGAGATCGCAGTGTCCTACGACGACGATGGCAAAATACGCACACTCTCCTTCCGCCTCCCATATTCCTGGAAACTCTTGGACGAGAAAAGTAAGAAGACGAACGACTGGCTGACCAAGTAATATCACAGACTGGAGTGGGATAAAGGCAAGATTCCGTACCACCAAGTGGGAAACGTGCTGTGTAACTTGCTGATGCAGTATCCACAAGGACCGGTTTATATGGCAGGGCCCGAGCAGAAAAAATAGCTGAGCTACTTGTGCAAAAACGAATTATAAATCATCGATGTGCAGTTCGAGTATGACTGTGCTTCGCTGCGCAAGCTGGCGAGACTTTATGACGACCAACACCGACATGTCTGCGACAGGTCAAAACCTGACTGGACATGTGCGTGGAGAAACACACAGCTGCTGCGCAAATGGTGTGCCTCATCCTTGGACCGTGAATCTGCTGCCTATGACTAGACATGAAGTCACCCGAAATATAAGAAAATTAATTTTTCAAATGGTTTGAAACCTGATCGGCACCCACAGTATAGAAGATGAGGAAAATAGGTGCGCTAATTTAGTCGCCGCCTAGAGGTCTGATCGTCACCATGACTCCATTCTCTCCTAAGAAGATTTATGTAAATGACCAAGTCTAACTATGGCAGTAGTTAATACAGTTTCATCGCACAAGATGCATAAACGCGCACCTACACCGAGACCTGCGATGGCAATTTCGCTTGTGCACTCCTGCATGGGGATTTGGGGCTGCGACTTCTTTTTGGACCTCCGACCAGGGTTTAAAGCCAATTCCTGGGGTTTCCAAACCTTATCCTTTACCGGGGTTGTAGGGGTGAAATATTTTTTAGTTGCGACTTCTTGGCCCATTGTAACCACTAGAGGCGGTATTGTTCTTACCCACCCTATCTATCTACTTCTTATCTTTCTTTTCTTCCTCTATATCTACAATTCATTCGTTCACTTACTTTAGGCTGTTTTCTTTCTTGTTGTTTTTTCTTCTGTCCGAGGAGTTCTTTTGTCCCAGGTTGGTATAATTTTCGGCGTTGTAACCCGCTTATAAAGCTCATTCTTACAGCCACCATGGAGATTTAAAATAGGTGTTTTATATCTCTGTAGTACTGTAGTGTACCATACTGTATTACTCCGTCCCCAGCCGAAGATCCGCACACTTGGTTGCTTTAGCAGCCATGTGGGTGGTAAAATGGGAGGATAATGCCGAAAATTATACCAGTTCCATACCGAAGGATGGATCAGCAGTTCCAAACTGAACGATGGATTACCAGTTCCAAAGCCGAAGGATGAATGAGCGGCACAAGAAAAAGAAATGTCTTTGATGAAAAAAATTATTTGTAAATAAAAACTGAATAATAAAAAATGTAATAATAAATGTGGGTTGTTTCTAAAGTACACATTTTCATAAAAATTTTAAAAAGAAGAAATTTTCTTAAAAATAATTATGACTTTATGAAAAAATTCTTATTGTATGTCTATGACTTTATGAAAAAAATTCTTATTTCTGGTCTATATAAGTCTCGGGTAGTTATAAGAACTTACATAAAAAAATATTACTACGCATTAGAATAATCACGACAAAATATTTATTCGTCTCCCGCAAATGCAAGTTATTACTTCTTTTAAACCCTTGCACCAGCACATGTCCCGATAGCCGAGTGGTCTAAGGCGCCTGCATGCCGACCCGAGGTTCGGCAGTACGATCCAGCCCTCCTCCAGACGATATTTATAGCTCTGCAATAATTACATAAAAAGCAGCGCCCCTAGTGGCAAACTATAGAACCAACATGGCGGCCGAGCGAGAGCGACACCAGCGCATTCTAGCTGCCATCTCCATAAGCAAATATGGTGGTCGAATGACTGGTGCGCCCCCTAGCAACAGCCGATGTAAACAAAAGACAAGTGTAAACAATGATGGCAGACAGAAACAAGAGAGCAGGCGGATCCAAGATGGTGACAGATGCTCGGCGCGTCAGCCGCCCGACCCTTGTCCTGGAATCTGTTTTTCCTATCTACTCACTTGCATTCCGCCGCTGCTCCATCTTCACCCTCGCCGGTGCTCAAGATGTCTATGTCACATCCGGCAGTAAGGAAACAGTGTGACGGCAATTTAAAATAGCGTAAACAAGCTTCGCGTGTGTACCGATTCCTCATAATTTTAAGCTGTGACTATAGGGATTTAATAAAGCAATCTGTTCAAAAGAGATACAGCATTGTCGCTATAGTTTAAAACACTGTTTTACAGAAGAATAAATATCGCAAACAGAGGGCTACTTGCAACGATTTGTGCTTACTTTGACTCTTTTCAACGATTACATTTAAATTTCAATTTATGAATACACAACAAAATATCGACTTTCATTTCTGCCCTGGAAGAAGATTTTCATTGAAATAGTCCATAGATTTTTCAAATTTTAAATCATACATAACTGCTTACAATGACGCCATACGACAAGTAGGGATGCTGCTTAATCCATCCAGACCCAGTGTACACAAACGTGTGCATTACGCACGTGTAGGTAATTTTTGGTCTTGCACTGCGAACTGCTTAGCTCTGTGACCAATGTCTTACATGCGGGTTAATGATCCGCAAACCTTCTTACTGGTCTAGGTCATTCTAATTGGTCCATATAGACTGTAGCCGAATATACAGGCTAGAGCTCATTTGCGGTGACAAAGAAACAAGTGTTTTGTCGTCGACTTAAGTGCAGCGCGCATCATAAAAACTTTTTGTTCGTCAGCACCTGAAACCGTAGATTTAAGTGGGTCTGAAAGGGCTAAGAGCCGCCCAAATGCTCTCAACTCGATGCATCCTGGCGTTTATTGTGTTCTGGTGCTCAGCCGATCCTAAAAACTGGAGCCTGAGGAAGGACGAGGTGCCGGAAACTGCTGGCGACGGCGGCTTCTTCCCGTTCGGCATCGCAGGAATGATCAAAGGCGCGGCCACCTGCTTCTACGGCTTCGTCGGCTTCGACTGCATCGCGACCTCTGGTGAGTACGGCTCAAAGCGTAGCACATGGTTGATTCTACACCTTAGGGGGCAGCGGTGGCGTAGTGTCCAGGGCGCTCGCCTCTCACCACGGCGATCCGGGTTCGATCCCGTAGGAATCGTGCTGGACGATGCCGCTTGCCGGCGGGTTTTCTCGGGGTACTCCCGTTCCCGCCTCCCTTGCATTCCAGTGCCGCTCCATTCTAGGGTCTCATTTCTGCCATGCCCGGGGATGACGGTCACCTACGGGTCCCAGCTGGAAAGACCGTCACTCGGAGGGTGTCGCCTTGCCCTGGGTGCACTCCCCACACGCCATTACTATTTATTGTACACCTTAAAGAGTACTCGTTCCCGTCGATCCTGCCTACGAGCCATTAGCTCCAGAATATGGAATACATGTCAAAACATATGATATTACTAGATCCAAGTCAACACCAGCTCTGAAAAATGTATATATCAAATACACAAAAAAACAAATACGTAAATACAATTAGTACATTTGGTAAACAGTAACAGTATAATATTAAATAATGGCTAGCAAATGACATAAATTACACAATGAATAACACAAAAACAATTATGATAAAAATACAGATTCCTACATATGCGACGAACATTTCACTACAGTTATTAAATACAACCATCGATATAGGGAGAATATAATTACAAGCATATCAAGTCATCAAATAGTCATTTACAGAATAAAATGCATTTGCAATTAATAATTTCTTAAGGATGTATTTTAGAGTTTTAGCATCTGCCTCATGCAGTTATTTTAATACATCAGGTAATTTATTTAATAGTTTTATACCATAGCAATTAACACCCTTCTTATACATAGCTAACCTAGTTGGATAGTGCAGATTTTCTTTGAACTGGAATTATAATTAGGCTATGTGTTTCTGTATAACTTGTTAATTTTGACCAATTTTCTTTAACAAAAATAATTATGGAATAAATTTAAAGACATGGTAAAGTCAAAATATTATTACAAATATNGACCAATTTTCTTTAACAAAAATAATTATGGAATAAATTTAAAGACATGGTAAAGTCAAAATATTATTACAAATATAAATTTGTTTACGAGAATCCCCATTTTTTAATGGAATTTATTCTTACCGCTGCTTTTTGCAGTTTAAAAATTCTTTTTCCTTCAACTGAATTCCCCCAAAACATTATGCCAAACGAGATATAAGAATGAAAATAAGCATAATAATTTGCCATTAATACCTTAGTATTGAAGATGTTGCTCATACAACAGAGAGTAAAAGTAGCAGAATGTAATTGAGGAATTGTGGTTTTAATATGGTTTTTTTCAGTCCAAGTATTTATCTATTTGTAGACCCAAAAAAANAATGTAATTGAGGAATTGTGGTTTTAATATGGTTTTTTTCAGTCCAAGTATTTATCTATTTGTAGACCCAAAAAAATTTGCTCAGAAATCAAAATACACTTTATTAAGGGTATTTCAGTGCATGTAGTAGGAATAAAAAACGCTGTACATGAATCAGACATACTAATAATGGTTTCCTTTTCACAAAATACAAGTACAACAGCGTTTTTTAAGTTGATTCATTATGGAAAATGAGGTAGTTAACGATATGACACGTGACCGAACCGGATTATTAAGAGAAAAAGACACGCTTGAAAATAGGGATTTAAAAGTAGTTATTTGCAAAATGTGAGAAACAACGTCAGATGAAACAACAAATTCGTGAACGGCGTTAGTCTGATTTGAAAATCTGTCACCTTTGAACATTTGGAGGGATACCATCACCCATTTTTATGAAGTTAGGAGGTGCTGTATTATTAACCAACAAAAGTGTGTTAATGCGTGGGTTTTGATCGATTATTATGGCGTAATAATCATGTGTACATCAAAGGCACAAACGCGTTGTCTTGGTACAACACGCTCAGGCAAATGGTTCTCGAGAAAACATAGTAATTTCTGACGTTTTGCAAATAACTAATTTTAATTCTCAACTTTCAAGTGCGTCTCTTCCTTATTAGTAATATTAGGTCATACGTCTTGTTATGTTTTCTACCTGATTTTCCATAACAAATCACCACACAAATACTTAATAACAAAGAGATAAATTAAACGACATCTCTACCTAACTGTTAAACAACATAGGAATAATTTTTATATTAGCAGGAATTCGTTTATTAGGATATTTGTATAAACTCATCACACATTTAATTTTGGGATAGATGTCGGCACAAGCTCGTACCTGAAGTTTAGGAAAACAATGTTTACTTACTCACTATCGGGTATAAATACATGTTAACTTGGTATTTGGTAATGAGGTTTTTATCTGCCTGTTCTTAATCCACGCTCTAACAACAACAACAAAAAAAAACAATAATCAAATAAAAATCAGCTGATTGTTAACATTTATTCTACATTAATTTGATTGTTCATAAAATATGTTATTGTTTACTGCAGCTTATTTCTATGGGTTTTGATTTGTACACCTGAAATTCAGTAATTTATTAATAAACGTGTAAGATTGCTTATTCCGGTCTACATTTTTTTATTTTAAAAACATGCATTTCCCTTGTTTGTACGTTTTCAGTTGGTGTTTACATAAATGCAGTACCAGTTTTCGAATGTCCATATTCTTTTATAGTACAGAAATGAAAATAATCACTTTGGAGTGTAAATGGTATTTAGGACAGTGTCTCGTGCAAGAGACTAACGTAAGTGCAATGAAAATATATTATGTGTTGAAAACCAACTTTACTGTGAACATGCAAAAGTTTAGGAAATTTTTGTTTCGTCTGCATATAAATGAATATAGCACTTCATGAGTCACACAAAAAAAAACAATACGTGTTGCTGTTTTATATTTTTTAACAACGTCTACTAATAAATTAAATTAAGTACTGTCTCAATTAATTTTATTGTTAAGTTGATTGTAGACGTTTCTTTTTCCAAATAATTATGACAGCATTGACGAAAAACAACCAGCTAACTAGATAATGTCTTAAATGTTATTCAGCCAGACGTAAAATGACAGATTTCTAAAGAAGTATTAAATTTTACAATTAAATGGTTGTTTCCTTTTCTTTTTCCAGGCGAAGAAACAAAGAACCCGAAACGAGCAATTCCTCTCTCGATTGTGGTTTCACTGGCCATTGTTTTCTTGGCGTACTTTGGCATCTCTATGGTGCTTACTATGATGTGGCCTTATTATGCACAGGCGAGTACGCTTCAATGAAGATAATTGTATGGGTACCAACATTCTTAAATACGACGCCAAACGGCGCAGAAAAATATTTAATTTAGAGAAGTTTACTGTTTATAAGTACAGTGAACTCATGGGTAGTATTTAACCCTTTACTTCCCGCTGTAACTCTGAAGTTACGTGTTACACCAATTTTCATGTTTTATTTATTATGTTACCGTTCTGTGGCATTTTATTTTAAATTAAAAAAATCAACTGATTTTTTACATATGCCTTAAATATCCAGTTTGACCTCAGATCAACACTATTTTGAAAAAATAAATAAATTCAATAAATCTGAAAACATTTAATTTTGCTTACATGTGTTGAGTAATTCAATCATAAATATCACGCGTTCGGTTTTATATTTGAAACATTAGTAATTATTTTGGGCAGGACGATGTTAAGAATAACTTGCACAGTGTATGAGTCTCAGATTTCTGTGTGGTCCCCTGAAGTGTTTTCTTTTTTCTGAGAATGAAAATGAAAAGTGTTTTAAAAATCAGTGTAAATAAAGGTCATTTAAGCAGTTTAAAGAACTGCTTTAATGTCCTTTAAAGCAGTTTACGGTTATTTACTGTTATCATCACGCCGTTAGGTCCCCGCTAGAAGTATTACACAAACGCGTTGTCCAAGGAAATATAACACTGCACATCAGTTCAGTGCTTGGTAATGGTACATAGAGGCGATGAGAAATCGAATTAGCGTGCCAGGTTCGCTCTAACTAGAACCACGCTTGGCAGTTCGCCGCAGGATTCCCACAGATCACCTAACACTGTTCTTCTTGGCATTGCCCTCTTTTTGTTCGAGATTAATCCCTCTAAAAATCTCTTTTACGCGTGATTTTGTGTCATTTGTTCATGTACGGTAGCTGTTCTCTAAAAGATCGACCACGCGAGTTAAATTTAAAGGACCCGCCGTTTTCGTATAAAACGAACACAAAACTTTTGGCGGCAACTAAACAGTTCCAGGTGCGTAGGCGAATACCAATATTTCCTGAGCGGTCTCACGCACTGACTGTCGCCAGAAACAAAAGGGCAGCTTCAGTGATGTAAGCTGATGAATGTATGGTTATCGTACGTGCTGTTCAAAGTAAGTGTTTAAAATCTACCTTCGCCATCGTATTTGCAGTGACACGGCAACATACCATAGACGAATGGAGGTAGTGTTGTGTGTGTGTGTGCTATGCATTGTATCGCTGCAGTCTAAGGGGCAGCGGTGGCGTAGTGTCCAGGGCGTTCGCCTTCCACCACGGCGATCCGTGTTCGATCCCCTGCGGGTTCACTCCCGGATTTTCGCATGTGGGAATCGTGCTGGACGATGCCGCTTGCCGGCGGGCCCTCTCGGGGGCACTCCCGCTTCTCCCGCCCTTGCATTCCAGCGCCGCTCCATTCTTGGGCTTCACTTCTGTCATGCCCGGGGATGACGGTCACCTACGGGTCCCAGCTGGAAATACCGTCACTCGGAGGGTGTTGCCTTGCCCTGGGTGCACTCCCCAAACGCCATTGATGTATTTTTACTGCAGTCTAAGATTTGTGTGCGTTTCACATGAAAACGGTGGGTCCTGGGAAGCATCAAAAGTCTATAATTCCTGACGATTAAAATGTTACCTACAAAAAGAGGGTGACCCACCTTTGTTACATGTATTGCGAGGGGATGTATTAATGAGAATTTGCTCTTAGGTTGAAGATCATGATAACCTAAAAGAATGTTTGGATAATTGTAGTTTAATTTCAATGATTTTCCGATATTCTGCAAAAATTAAATTTTAAATCTCAATTTTATAGGGGTTATAACTTCCCTTAATATTCAATTTACGCATACAGCGTCATGTATATTTCCCCCTTGATTTTGCATAAGGAATCACCTCGCGAAATTAGTTGTTTGAATTCCTCCCCATTCTGTATAATATAAAAATTTATAGAAATTTTATATTACTAACTGCAACGCATGGTTGAACACAATAAATTCAGTTGTTCCTCCCGGGAGAAACAAGTATAAATTTTTACCACGATGAGTGCTTCACTACACATTTATGTAATACTGAACAGTAATTTTGACGTAAACGTGGCAAATTTGTGAATTCAGAAAATATTGTAGTTATAAGTGGAATGTTGCGAAAATTCGTATCTTACTTTCGCACTGGCCAACGGTAAATAATAACAACATACTATATTTTACTGACAACTGTTTTTTGTTAACAAAATATCACTGACATCTCATGAAAATATTGAATTACTAATTTATATATATGTATATAACACCACTTGGCGGCATCGTAACGAAATTTTGTTTGTATTCTTTAGGATCTAAATGCACCTATTACTTACGTGTTCTCACAGATAGACTGGCCTGTAGCAAAGTGGATTGTTAGCATAGGAGCAATCTTTGGATTATTAGCAAGGTAAGTTCTTAAATTCTAGCAATATTCAGGATCTTATATTTAAGTTACGACTATACGTAGACTTCCCACGAAATAATTAAGTGTAATAAATCAAAATTTCGAATAGAGTGTACAGAAGTTCAAGAACCGTGAAAATATCGAGCAAAATTTTTAGATATTTAGAGTTAACTTACTTCATTGTCTTGTTCAAGAGAAAATACTTACAATGACATTTTCCGTTGTCACGACAGTAATAATACGTATTAATTATGAACAGAAAAGTATCTTACATTTTTATGTTAGTGGTGCTAACATTTTGATAAGATTTTGCGGAAGTAATCACGAAATGGTTAGGCTTACATATATTACTGTGTAATTTCCTTAAGTTTGCAAAGTTGTTGAAAATGTTTTTTTTACACCTTTGTTGTGGATAATAGAAAATCTGCCTAGACAAGATAAAATCGTTTGTCGCTGTTTTCTAGTACTGCCTACGGCATTGCAACGAAAGGAAAGCATTTAAAATTCCCTTAAAAGAAGAATTACGTACAACTCTGTGCCGTTGTTACTAATGCAAATTTGCTGGAGCAAAATTGTACAATTTAATGTTCTAGTAAGAGAAAATAAAAAAGGCCAACAAAAAAATATTTTGAGAAAATGTTTTAATCAATGCAGCTGAATATTATGTATTTTTGGGTTCTGAAACCGAATCTGGCATCAGTTTTTTTTGTATCAACCACAGTTCTCTCACAATATGCATTTGTATTTAAAAATGCGATGTATGCGATTATATTTTTAAAAAAATACATTACATACATTTTAAGTGTTTATTTTTTGGTATTTCCTTTCTCTCTTCTCTTTGAAGCTTCTTATGTAGCTTTTTCTCCGATGTGATGCATTATGTTGTTCTCGGTGAAGTGACTAGCAGTAATCACCATCATGCTGACATTCCACGGTCCCTGGTAACGTTTCTCCATCACTTTGGTGTCCTGGTGAAACCGCTCCCCCTGCTCTTCGCTCACATCACCCAAGTTGTCAGGGAAAAAGTCAACATGGTTGTGTAAGAAGTGGACTTTAAGGCTCATCAGGCATTCCAGATTTTTGAACTTTTCTATCATATTAGCTTCGATAAGCTCAAAGTTTGGGTCTTTAACATTGCCCAAAAATTTAGTCACAACTTGCTTAAATGATATCCAAGCCTCCTTTTCCTTTGTAATCATTTTTTTTTTCAAAAGTTGGAATCGAACATCATTTTACGAATGTCAGGCCCAACGAAAACCACTTCTTTAAGTTTGGTTCCTGATAAATGAGGAAACTTTTCACATAAATACTTAAAACATTCACCATCTTTGGGCAAGGCATTTACAAACTGTTTCATTAAACCTAATTTAATTTGAAGAGGTGGTAGAAGAATTTTTTTTGGGTCTATAAATGTTTTATGCAAAATGTTTTCCTTTCCAGGTGTTAAGGTTTTTATTGCAGGTCAATGTTTTGTGGTCCAGTGTCGATCCCTTGCTCTGCTGTCCCACTCACATCTAAAACATGGAAATTTTGTCGATCCCTTTTGTTGGCCTAGGAGCATGCAAACAACTTTCAAATATCCACACATCATCCAAGCGTGAGCAAGATAGTTAATTTCCTTTAAAATAATGTCTAGATTTTCGTAAGTTTCCTTTATATGGACTGAATGAGCCACAGGCAGTGAAGCATAAATATTACCATTTTGTAAAAGAAAAGCTTTTAAGATAGTTTTTGATGAGTCTATAAAAAGCCTCCATTTTTCATTGTTGTACTCAATTCTAAATTCATTCATTAGACCACCAATATCATGGCAGTACACCAAATCCTGTTCTTGCTTAAAAAACTTAGCGAACTGTTGATCTCTTATTTTATATTGATAAATAGATGCTCCAGTTGCCAACAAATGTTTTTATATTAGCCTAGAGCCAAGCAATTCAGCTTTCTCTTTAGTCAAACCCAAATCTCTTACCGAAATCATTTAACTTAGCCTGTGTAAACAACTGAGGTTCTAAATTTTCTGGAGAACATTGGAACTCATCATCATCCGGTTTATCTTCATCAGATTCAGTTTCACTGGACTGATCAAGTAAAACATCATCAATAGCCTGTGGTGGCTCAGGGACAGGGAGTCCCGGACCATGACCGACTGGCTGAATAGCTGAAGGAAGATTAGGGTAGACAATTAATTTCTTATTTTTGGAGTTATATCCAGTAACATCAATGCTACAAAAATAACAATCGTCTGAACGATTTTTTGGTTCTCTCCATATCATAGGTACTGCAAATCTAAAAGCTGTATTTTCTTTTTTTGACCATTTTCTAAGGTCTTCAACACAAACATAGCATACCTTGTGTGGAGACCAAGGTTTTTCTTGATCACCGAGTTTTGTTCCAAAATATACCAAGTACACTTTTTTAACAAACTCTGTAATGTTTCTTTGATGTTTTTTAATTACAAACTCACCACATATATAACAAAAACTGTTAGGAAAGTTTTTACAACCATTGTTAGCCATATTTAGAGCACATAGGCAAAAAGCTGAAAAGTGAGGTTATGTTGACTGAAAGAAAACAAACAGTCGTACCATCACTGCCAACCTAATTTCATTTAGATTTACTTTATGTTTTAGTATGTTAATAATGTATATCAAGTATATAAAAATGTATATAAATGTATATAAAAATATACGAATAAATATATAAAAATGCACAGATATTAGATAAAAAATGGTGGGTGTTATGACTTTTTTTATTATTATTTTCGGACTCAGCACACCAAAAAACATAAGAATCCGGCAAAATCATTAAAAAAGTTTTTTTATCGTTGGCCTGTGTAATGGGAAAAAACTTACGTTTCCAATATCGGGCAGAACGCCAGCATGAAATAACTAGGATATAACAACCTTTAAATAATGTCTGACAGTAAAGAATATAAATTACATAGCGCTTTGTTTTAATATTCCTTGTGAGTAATGTATGTCTTTGAAGTTTGCTAGGAGCTCTGTTCCCATTACCTCGCGTTATATACGCAATGGCGAATGATGGACTGATATTTCGCTTCCTTGGCAAGGTCCACCCAAGGTTCCAGACTCCTGTGCTGGGAACGATGCTAGCTGGCATACTCACAGGTAATGCAATATTGTTGAGTTTTTGCACAGAAATTTAGATAGTTAACATTCTGAGTAAAGTCAAATTTAAAAATAACCTCTGCCACACACACTGTAACTTCTATTATGTAAATGAGAGATACAGTTTTAATATTATGAATATTTAATTACTTAGGAGAAATTGTATTTCCTTGAAGATATTATCTGCTCATGGCTTTAACAGACCTGAAGTGTTTTGGTAAGTTCTCTAATGTAAAAGAGTGTTGCAAAAGTAAGACGAGTGAAATACTGTACACAAAAACGGTCATCCCGATTTAAAACTGGAATGTAACTGAAAATTATATTTTATTTATCTACTTTAGGTTTATACAAAGTGTTTTTCGTTGGGCTAATTAACTACCGTGAGTTTTTTGCCAGAAGGATTACCAGGTGCGGATTATCAGCTAATTGAATCTACATTTAGTGTAACAACTAAATATATGTCGATGGCTTACCCGTAACACGAACACGAACCTTGAAGGTAGCGCATTAGTGACATCGGCAAACGAGCACACCGAAATAATGGCTTGAAAAATAAAATATCGTAAATACCTAAAAATTTACTCTTTTTTAATGTATAAATGTTCCTTTTCAGGTATAATGGCATCCCTGTTCGACCTGCAGCATTTGGTAGACATGATGTCTATTGGCACTCTCATGGCTTACAGTATAGTAGCGGCCTGCGTTATGCTCCTGAGGTATGATCATTTTTTATAAATCCATGATTATAATTACTCTTGCATGGACACGTAGGCCCACAATGCTGATCACAAACATTACACGACGGAAGCAATATGTAAGCTATTAATATGTCATTGGTAGCTGCACGATAAGAAAAAAAATGTTCGGTCTACAACGATGGGGATCCCCCGCCGGATTTTCACGTGTGGAAAGATGGGGAAACGTAGAGAACGTTGCCGGTGACCAGCGGGGTTTTCTCAGTGTGCTCCTCTTGTACCTTCACTGCGTTGCGTTGCCTCTTCACCCCACGACACGTCTCACTTAATTTATCAGCACGACAGACACACCCGTGCGTCGAGTAGGACAGCCGGCTCTCTAGAAATATTATCTCATCTACGTCGAGCCTACGTGTGGACGCCACACTGCAGTCACGGTTACTTCCAATTTTTTTCTGAAGCTCTGCTAAAGCTCTGCGCTTCCTGGATATTCCTCCGCCTCACGCAAATAAAGCTTAGGAAATTTGCACCGGAGCGCCGACGCACCGCATTCGTCCGCACTCAGTGTAACAACGGTTTGCATGAGAACTATTTCTTACTACGATTTACCAACACCCCTATTTTCTCTGTGTCTTTATTCGTATTAGCGATAAATGAAATATTATAATATATAGAGAAAATGAAAGTAAATGTTAAATTCAACCAAAAATAAGCCTACTTTTATGTTAACACAAGTATAAAACGTTTGTTATATACGACATATTTAGGTAACAACTGAGCACGTCAAACATGGGGTGTTTTTTTCAGATGTTTGATTCAAAAAGTGTGAGGAAACCGCGAATAGACTATACATCTTTTGTGTCAGTTACTGATTAAAGAGGAGATTTGGTTGCCATATTGGATTCACATGTTTTTTTGCAATTTTTATGATTGATATTTTTTTTCCAATGGGAAACTTCTGAAGCATAGAACATTTTTTTTAGTTATATTTTAAAGCCAATTATCTTTTGACTTCCTATACTGCTATTGCTTTCGTAGTAATTGCTATAAGGAAATCATTAATTAAATACCATCTATTCCGCATGCTAAACAAATAAAGTCACTGCATCGAGGGTCACAGGCTTTCATCATCTGATTTATATACTATGCCTTGTCGAAGAAGAAATTTCAACGACGAAAAGCGAATATATTTTGTGGCTCGGAAAAACTGGTAACACAAGAATGATTTCTATCTCTCCCCATTAATAACACATTTAAATGTTATGCTGATGTATAAGAAATGTATTTTTGCCGGACTATGCACCGTACGAGACGTGGCTATCGAGTAACGGTACCAAGCTCGCCTGAGAGGCTGTACAGGACGTGAAAAGCGAAGGACGTGTTGTAAGTGTCCGCGTTGCTTCCAGAATAAACAACCCTCGGTCTAGGTGGTTTAGTTCACCTCTGGGCTTTGGTGAAAGAGAAACTGTTGTGCCATCTCGCCAGGACCATTCTTAGCGTAAAAATCGTACCGCGTGCGAACCTAAAAAATTCTTAGTGAAATAAAAAAGGAACTCTGGCTGAGTGGAAAATTCAAATTCAGATGTAATTGAGCACTTTTGAAATCAATATTAAAGCCGAAGCACGAGTTTTTTTTTACAGTTATTACTGAATTTATTTAAAACTACTTCCTAGTAAAAAATTGAAATTATAAAAGGTTACACATGCGAAGACATTTAAAGTGCCTCTACCTGCACACGGTGTGGCTAAATTTCTCGCAAATTACATATGCAACATTGCAATGCTATCACACGTAATGGAAACTAGCGGACTGAACTGCAGGCATCACTTTGTATTTTTTCCTTCTTAAGGAAACTGCACATGGAAGCTCTAAATATATAGAGTTTTTACTAGTTTTTACTGACTACTTTTTTCTCGAATTTATGTGATAGGTCAAAAGTTTAAAAAAAAAAAAAAAAAAAAAAAAAAAAAAGGGGCGCGTGTACTTATGTACGCGCGTTAGAAGTTATACTTCTTTGGCGTGACTAAAATAAAAATTTTATTACGTATGCAAATAATTTATGTAAGTAAGAAAACGATAAAATGACAGAAGAAAGACATTAAATACAATAAATAAAGGTTTGATTAAAGAACATAATTAAACTAAAATAATAATTTTTATACAGTTTAAAAAAATAGTAAATAAATACCTGAAAACACTATCAAAAATGATTTATACAATTTTTGTCACCAACAAATTTTTCACGGCACAATGTAAGTAAAATTAATTAATAAGATATATATATATATTCACAATGAATTACTAATATAAATAAAATGTTTTTCAATTTGCTTATTACATGAACTGATTTTCTGTCGGTTTTAAATATCACCACGTGCTATGTTGTGTACCTTGGCGTTTGTATATAGCTAGACGATACGCGCATGCGCGTTGGGCTATACCCCATACCACGTTCACTGTCGAATTTCGTTACACTGCGAGCGCGCAACTATACGCGCATGCGCGTATAGTTGAATAGTTGAATTTCGTTACACTATGCGCGCGCAACTTCCGTTGTACACTAAATTTTTACCCTCTCCGCCAAAATAAGTATAACTTCAAAAATTAGCAAACCTAGGTAAAAGAATATTAACTTCCACGTGATAAACTCACCATCCGAAAACATGCATTTATTGAGGCGCGCGCATACGCGCAAACACCAGATTAAGGGCTGTTCACGGTAAAATGAGCACTTTTGTAAACCCTGCTTAAGATCTACTTGTATGCCCAGTCCGTGTACTTCAGCCATACGTAATATTAACATTGCTATGAGTCTGGTCACTTTGTCCATGCGTCGATCGAGTAAAACTGTGAGATTATTAGAAAAGTAAATAACTTATAATTATGCTAATTCGTACACTTACAGGCATTAAAAATACAGATATCATAATCAATGATTTGTTTTTTCTCATTGGTTTTCCTAGCACTTTTAATTTAACGTTAAGACATGGAACTATTTTATCTCCGGCGTTACCAACTTTACAAGGCGCGTGCCACTCAATGTGCCCGTTAAAATACATGCAGACAGGGACAGTGGAATTTTTCAAAGGTTGATTTCGAAAGTGCTCACTTTACCGTGAAAAGCCTTTAACAGAAAGTATTCGACTAGGGGAAGTATCTTCGAGGTGAAACAGTGTCTGTGTAATGTGTAACTGAATGGAGGTCTGCAAACGATGTTAAATTTGCCGATGCCATAAAATTATCTTATTGAAATAATTGGGATCACTGACCTTAATTTGGATAACATTTCACGTTGGAGAATCATAACTAACCAAAATAACAGATAAATGTTGCCTTGTGTTATCTCCTTAAAACTCGCGTATTTTGATGAATTCACATTACATTTTACTAATGAGTAGGTGTAATTCCTGTGGGCAGTTAACTCACATTAGACACTATGCGTTTGGGTGTTGGAAATATATATATACATGTATGATGTTCATACTATGTATAGTTAATTTGCTTTCGCAAATGTAAACACTAATTAATACTATAAAATAATTTGAAAATTCTGACAGGTTCATCAGAGATTGCGTATCTTTATTATTTTATATATTATTCATAAATTCTTCCATATTTAGTATTTCCTTTAGTATTTGCATATAATATTGTGTTTCATCTTCACTCTGGAAGGTGTTATACCACTCTTAGGATTTAGTTTACACAATCTTTACGCCATGTGTTGATGCATGTGCCTTTATATATATTTAATATATTTTTATACTTATACATCCATATTCATGACTAACATTTTTCCGTTAGCCTACACCGTTCAAATGGCGTCTTTTCATAACAAAACCATTTTTTCAGAGTCTGTAAAAAAACAATTTTTCTGAGTCAATTCCCTGCTCTTTGGCTGTAACATACACACCGAATGGACCAAATGGCATATATATTGACAGGGAACGAGAAATATATTTGTCATTTCTTATGGTCATAGTGAAAGTGTTATGTATAGACTTGAAGCCACTGTAATGGGTAAAAATTTTGTATTTATGTGCATTAATGTCGCATGTGATGTATTAATAAAATATTTACTTTTCTAACAATTGCGCATCGTCACTTGATTGGTGTTGTTACGTCCACTACAATGCTGAATTTACTTATGGCGAACGGAAACAAAACTGGCTGAAAAAAAAAATTATAAGCCAGGAAATTGAAACTATAGTCTGTTCGCGGTATCTCCAGACTTTTTTAATGAAACCTTTGAAAAATCGGCCCATGTATGTCGTGTTTGGTTGTTTGCTAAAAATTTCACGTCTCACAAGCGTTATTTACATAAAATTGTCTTATTTTTGGTTAAACTTAACGTATACTAATATATTATCTATAAATGGTAATATTTCATTTATGATTAATATGAGTAAAATTAGAGAAAATAGTCGTGTTTGGTAACGGCTAGTAAGAAAGAACTCTCGTGCAAAATATTGTTAAGCTAATTGCACACAAACGCGATGCGATGTCCCGTCGACGTATCTTTCTAGACTTGGTTAACTTTGTTTGCATGAGGCAGCAGAATAACCTGAAAGTAGAACTTCGGCACTGCTTCAGAAAAGTTGGAAGTATTCGTGAGTGGACTAAGGCTATAGCTAAGGGCATCTGATTTTAGCGACAAGATTTCAGAGCTAGTTGTACTCCCGGACACTTTAGCTCAGATTCACTTTCGCGACTAGTCGATTTTAATTGTTACACATCTTAGTATTCTAGGCACGAATCACGGACAATATATATTAAAGTAACTTAATTCTGATTGGCCCAGTTATGAAAGAAAATGTCTTCCCGCAAAGACGCGCGACCAATAACCGAAGGGAAGTGTGCGCATATACAGAGGCGAATCCAGAATTATGGCGGAGGGTGTCACAGGGGGCATGGCCACCCCCTCCCCCTTCCCAAATAATATATTTGACATGAAAGTGTCCTGTGAATATTTATAAACTGAGATGAAATAATATCAGAATTGTTTAAAATACTGATTTAATATAATTAATTCGGTATTATAAATTACGATCAGACAGTGCCCTTCTCCGATGCCACGACTCGAAAGTTAAGATCTGCGGGGCCGTGGTGGTGTAGTGGTCAGACTACTGGCTTCCCGCCAAGGCGAACCGGGTTCGATTTCCGGCGGGGTCGCTCCCGGATTTTCGCACGTGAGAATCGCGCCGGACGATGCCGCTGGTCGGCGAGTTTTCTCGGGTATCTCCCGTTTTCCCCCACCCCCGCATTCCGGCTCTGCTCCATACTCACCTCACTTTACCCTCATGGGCCACATCTCTCCACTCCACTCTAGATCTGCACCTCTGCAATGGGGAAGTAACACCCTCTTCCTCCGACCCCCAAGTCGAAAGTCTAAATCTGCTTCTGCGTGTAGGATATTTAAGTCAATCCCGTGCTTAAATAAATAAATTAATAAGTGTGGCCATAACCATAAAATTTTATTTCAGAGTATCCTGGTTATACGCTTTGGATAATGGGTATCCGATCATTTTAAGCGTCACTCTTAAATGTAGGCTTCGCATGATTTGTTTAATGAAGTTTGATTGTACTTTCCCAGGTACTCGGAGGACGATACTTCCAAAACGGACAAGCCAAAGCGCAACAGAGAGAGCGTGGACAACAAGAACAGATGCGCTAAGCTCTGCGCGCATTTAAAATATTTCATGTTCCTCGTCTTCAACTTGCATGGATACAAAGCACCAAATAAACTGACCGCATCGCTGGTAGCGTGGGAAGTTTTGGCATACTGTAAGTTCATCATATAATTTACATAATTTGCGGCAAGTGGGGCAAAAAATTATGTCTTTAGCAAAGAGGTCGTTCCATAAAATCTGGGGAACCTGAAGTGTGATTTCATTGCATCAACCCAAGTAACTTAATGGGATAAAGTTATTGTTTGTGTGTGTGTGTGTATATATATATATATATATATGTGTGTGTGTGTGTGTGTGTGCATATATCTAATACACATACACATATCTATATACAGGATGATTCTAAAATCATGGGACAAACATTGAGGGGTGGTAGAGCTCACTAAAACAAACAATTATTGTATAGGAATATATGGGCGGGAGTGACGCGTTGAGGCACAAACACAAAAATAACACATGAAATGCAACACATTGTTTATTTACAACGTCGCCGCTAAATGCCTTTTTACAGCAATGTTTATAATAATTGCTCAAAATTGCTACCACCGACAGTAATGCAAGCTTGGTAGCGTCGGTGGAGCGATTGGCGAACAGATTCAAATACGCCGGGTATTTCACGCACGCGTGCAGCCGCACAGGATAGTCGAGCGACGAGGTCTTCAATGAAATCAACTGGAGTCTCTTACATGAGGACATTCAAATGCCCCCATAGGAACAAATTGAGACTCGATAAATCTGGGGATCGTGGTGGCCGTTAATGTCTTATATTTTTGTGTTTGTGCCTCAACGCGTCACTTCCACCCATATATTCCAATACAATAATTGTTTGTTTTAGTGAGCTCTACCACCCCTCAATGTTTGTCCCATGATTTTAGAATCACTCTGTATAGTTTTTTGTGTAACGAGGATAATCAGGATGTGGATATAAAGTGGGCGAGTGAAGAGATTTGGGCAGCTCTTAACATCGAGGTATTGACAACCGATGAGGGTGAAGCGAGGTGAGTATGGAGCAATGTCGGAATGAAGGGGTGGGAGAATCGGGAGATCCCCGAGAAAACCCGCCGATCAACAGCACCCGGCACGATTCCCCCATGCGAAAATCTGGGAGTGACCCTGCCGAGAATTCAACTAGGTTCGCCTAGGTGGAAGGCGAGTAGTCTAACCACTACACCACCGCGGCCCCATGTATATAAAGGCTGAAGATTACGAAGACTCGCGTTAGGTATCTGCTCCAGAATTAGCCTTGAATATCACTGAAAAAAATATGTATTGTTTTTGGAACCAATTTTATATAGCAACATTCCATCTAGGCTGTTAATATAGGGACAGCAATCAGAATGGTAATTGGTGCAATGTAAATATTGTTAACTTAGAGAGCAAGAGCAACAGAGCTGTCTGATGTGGTTGTCCCTGTGATTGTACCTGTAACAGTGCGTATAGTTCCTAGAACTGCTATTGCTATGGAACAAATAGTTTCTTCGAAAGAACAACTTCAGTAACATTTGGATTGTTCCTGCAACAAACAGAACTGTAGTAAACCAACAGAGCATTGCGATGCTGGTACAAAATTGTGGCTATTGCTACCCTGAAACCCGATTACAGAACTTTTCTGTTGTCACTTCTCTATGTTTTTTTTTAGGTGTAGGTACAGGAAAACCACTAGTGATAAAGAGCGTGTGAAGGGGAAGGGGGTAGGATTACCAACTTCATTGCAGCCTGCCACACGATCTCAGTAGTTACCTAAGTTTAGTATATTCGCGGTTCCTTCACACTTTTGGAATCAAACCTTAGGAAAATCACCCCACGTATAACGTGTTTTTTCTTCTTAAATATGCCCTGTATCACAAGCGTTTTTTGCTTCTGTTAACATAAAAGTATCTTATTTTTGGTTAAATTGAACTTTTACTTATATTTTGTCTGCAAATTATATTTCACTTATAATTAATACAAATAACTGCATTCATAAAAACGGCGTGTTGGTAATGCCTAGTAAGAAATAGTTCTTATGCAGAATATTATTAGAATGAGTGCGCACGAATACGGCGCGTTGTCACTTTGGTGTAATTTTCTAGACTTGGTTAAGCTTCGCTCGCATGAGGCGGAGGAATAATTTGAAAGTAGAGCTTTAGCAGAGCTTCAGAAAAGTTGGAGGCAACCGCGAATGGACTATATAGTTTCTGTCTTGCTTTTCAGTCGCCATGTGCATCGGTGTGACGGCAGTCGCCGTGAACGCTGAAGAAGCCATCGGGAACGCAGAGCCGCTCCCGCTGTTCTTCATGTTGCTGTTCGGGTCCTGCTTGATCTTGCTCGTGATCTCCATAACGCTGCAGCCGGTGTCCAAGATGCACCTCACGTTCAAGGTGAAGTCTGTTAGAAATATGCTGGTCCGCTATCATACTGTTTCTGCAGTTAACCATGAACTCCTCTGAAATAAACGTCACTTGCGCTCCTGCATAGATTCACTGACAGTTAATACTGCTAGAAGTGAGTCGCATATACACTAAAATGTCCGTGTGTTTATGATTTTTTACGGAAATGTACGGAAAATTTACGGTAATGTACGGAACATTTACGGAGACGCAATCCGTAATTACGAAAAGCGGAGCTGAGCTCCGTAAATACGAAATACGGAAAGTCTCTGCATTTCCTACGGCTTCGGGTTTCGGAAACGAAGAGTGCCGAGACTACACGAAGCTTTTTTCGCCTCTGTAACCAGAAAATAATTGTTACTGTGGTAGTTAGGTTATCCACCCCACTAAGATCCATTGTTTCGAACATCAAAAAGGAGCATAAAGTAGCATCTGGCATCTGTATAATTTGGCAACACTTAAAATACACGAACTTTAAATAGAAACTGAAAAAGTTTCTTTTGTGACTGTACTGTAAACGACAAAGTAATACCGACAACATTACGTGATAGTTATAGGTAGTGGTTAGAATCATGGATTTTTCACAACTGTGTCAGTCGGGCAAAAAAAATATTATATTTTTACTTCGTTAAATATCGTTTTTATACACGAAAAAAGCAAAAATTGAAAAACATTTTGTTATCGATTTTTTTAAACTGGAAGTACAGGAAATTAATTGGGAAATTAACGGAAAGGCACGGAGTTTTGTGAAATTTACGGAAAGTTCGTTCTTTAAAACCAGTACATCCGTAACTTTACGGAGAGTTTACGGACACTTCTGAATACATTTTTACCAGCACTTTTCCGTAAAATTAAGGAAAGTTTTTAACAGTGTATTCACGACAGCGTGACCATCAGTCATGTTGGTTTCTGCGTTCCCACTTACAATCGTCCAATTGGTCCACACAAGACCGGACACGCGTACCATACATAATAACTAGGGCCAGTGACTTTTCGCGTAAAAATCGGACCACACAGTAGACTTCAATACTATATACACACCTCAGCTGTTGTTATACCTCCATTGGCTGCTGGTGCCGTGTCCGTCTTTGGCCAAGCCACTCAGGACTAAGGAACTCCGAAACTGAACCTTCGTGGTTCGTGCGCAAACCGTTAACACGGGCCAGGACATTTTTTTAGCCAATCAAAGAAGCTGGACGACCCTACAGTGCTTTGAACTGTATCTTGTCTCGAAATCTTTTCGCGAAATATCACTGCCCCTGATAATAATGTTCGTTACTAGTTGACACTGACAAAACAACGCCGAGTTGAAAGTGTTCCAATCACGTGTCCTTTCGTACATAGAAAAAAAGAATATAAACCACCATGTTCATATGAGTAATTTACACTTTGAGAGTCGCTGACATGATACAACGCTGCAGAGAATATTATGAAAACTGGTGCCGTAGTAATTATTCTTCGGCTGTCTCTTCGAAGAATGCGGATGTCGTAATTTTACGGAAAACTCAAAAAAAAAAAACTCAGTTAAATTCAAGCGACGTAATGTTACGTCGGCAGCACTCAAACTGTTAACAAATATATATGCACGAAACTACAAATAGTTTAACGTAAAAAAAAATTACGCGTTCACCTGGCAAAGCGCTGGTTCAGTCACAGAGGTGGAAAATCCACTTACACCTCGAACTCGAGCCGCACACGCCAGCAAAATGGCGTCACTTACCAGCAACATGCTGGGACGCCGTACGCAAACAGGGAATCTTTCGCAGCAAGATGTAGCCAATCAGAATCAAGGCCCGTTCCAGAGCCTTGTATAGCCAATCAGCTATTGCGAACGGCCGCATCAAAGATACAACCGCGCTCGTAACTCTCGGTTTGAGGTGGTGAGGGGTTGAGGGCGGTAGAGAGCTCGCATCCGACACGTCAATGTGAAGGGGACGGTCTGATGTTTCCTTTATGGTGCGCCACCCCATTGGCACCTAGCTGTTCGCGGATACCTTAACGAGAAGTTGCCGCAACGCTGGATTGGTCGAGGAGCAGCTGGTGACCAGGCTCTTCATCACTAGCCCCCAAGAAGCCCGGATCTTACTCCGTACGTTTTTTTTTCTATGGGGTTACATAAAGGATGAAGTATTTCGTCCACCTTTGCCGGTTAACATTGACGACCTCAAAACGAGAATTACGGACGCCATTTAAACCGTAAAAACGGACATGCTGACAAGAGTGTGGAGCGAGTTTGATTATCGCGTAGATGTCGTTCGGGCCGCTCGTGGTGGTCACATAGAACATTTCTGAATGTATGGTTAATAAACTTCACGGTTCCACGGTTCATTTGATTGGTCAATCAAGGTTGTAGGTGGTTTGGTTTTGATATTAAAGACCTTCAAAGTTGGGTTATTATTTTATACTCATCCTGTATTTTTAATGTCTCACTAAAAGTATAGTGTGCGAAATTGATAGTCGCTGAAATTTTTCTTTGAATTTAGCACTATTTTAAGAAAGAACTGAAATTGGTTTCTTTTTATTTATTACACGTTTGAAAAAAGGACTGGCGTAATACAAATATATTTGTGTGCCCGACAATTTCGCTGTTTTACTTTGTTGCCATATGGGTATCATTGCACGTAGTTGTGTCTGGTCTAGTTTTAAAAAAAAGTATGGAATATTTTAATACAAATCTTTTTTCAAAACAGAAATTAAAGTCAATATTTAGTTGCCAATTTCAAAATTGGTTATTTAAACATAAATGTAGTTGTTGAAAAGTTTCAAAGTCAGCAAAGATAACTGTAAGTAGCCCCCTGTTTTCGATGATTATTCTTCTGTAAAAAAAAATGTTTTAAACCATAACGACAATGCCGTATCTTCTCTGAACAGATTTCTGCAGGCTTCTTTACGACTGAACGTAACCTTGAGTAATAAAATGCAGGACACTGTAAAATTTTATCTGTGGCAGAAGTATAAACACTGGGTTAAAAGATAAAATTAAGAAGCGCTGTCAGATCAACCGCGAACCTAGTTAGTTTCGTCTTTAAACGTGAAGGATTTTCTAACATGCTATCGAAATGTCAACATTCAGTTACGAAGTTACAACACATGCCGTCTCGTTAGTGAGTCCACTGCGCAATCTGAGGAACATGATTTGTCAGTTTAATTTGAAATGTACAAAATGAGAGATTCGTCTAACAATGACACGAAATATATATCTTCTGTTTAAATATGCTCAAAAATGTTATCTTGACGTTATGTGAAATAAATTTTATATCAGTAATAACAGCGGATATTTTATCAGGAACGATCTAACAACACAGACAGTATAAAGTGATAAATCGTTATCAGATGGATAAATGATTAATTTTCCTGAATATATTATAATAATAGCGATAAATTTCTAACTAAACAGGACGCAAAAATTACACAGAAGAGAAGCCATCTGAAATTGGGTATTTAAACTATTGTTTACTTACAGTTTCACTTGGTCACCAAATATTTGTACAACGAATAATAATGAATACGTCGATTATAAAGAACGCTTAATATTTTGAACAGGAAACATAGTTTTAATAGTAAAAATATTCGTGCTAGCAGAAACGTTATAAGAAAATATTATACTAGAGTACTCCGAAGGACGTGATATTTTCCATGCTATACTGTCTTCCGTTAGATGATCAGTTTTTAGATTTTTTGAGCCTGCTGGTATTGAGAATATACATAATTTTTATTTTATTTAAATTTACTTAAGTTCTGCAAACCTGTTACGTTTGTCGGCTTACGAAAGGCGACATCACCCCAAACTTACAACTGGATGAATGAACCCGGAAGCCCGCAGTCTAAAGACATCGGTTGCACGAGTCTCCAAAAACAAATGGTACAAAAAATAAAATCGTGGAAAAAGTCTTTGCTAGCTCACGAGAGCTATCTGATATAGTTATTTTATGTCATCCTGTTATTTATAACTTTTCCTTAAGGTATTAGACTCTTTCATTGCGATAATTCAAGCTCAGTATGGAATGTTCATGACATTCTTGCATGAGCAATCAAAAAAATTATGCTATTCTTAAGCGTAGTGGTGTAAAAAAAAAAAGAAAATATTAATTTCGAAATTTTTGTGCTTTTGCAGGTGCCACTTGTACCGTTAATTCCTAGTTTGAGCATTCTTGTTAACGTGTACCTCATGATGACGTTGGATTACCAAACGTGGATTAGATTTTTGGCGTGGATGGCTATAGGTAAGTTGTAATTTTATTTTGTTGTTGTAGGTTTTATTAGCATGTTTCACTTACAGTTATAGTTTACAAAATTATTTCAATGTAATATTTTATTTTGTTACATTCAATAAAGTACATTAAAGGCATATGTACACTCATTGACATAAAATTGCTGCACCTAGAACCTATTATCCACAAGAAGCAAAAGTCAGCATACAGCACCATTAAGGGTAGTGTTGTAAGTGATTTAATTTTGGCTACGATTGACCTCGTTGAACTCCCGCCAGTTCATTATTATATGTTTGCATGCAATACTGTTCAACTTTTAGGCATTACCCTCAAGTATTTCTGTAAATGTTTTCGTTTAATTTATTTGTACGTTCCAGAATCTGTAATTGTGATTTTGGCATGCCATGGTGCAAAAATTATGGGATATTAATTTTTATTTACGCGAGGAAAGAGTACTTACAAGACATGCCTACAAGTTGGACAGTATTTCGTACATTTGAGGTTTGGAGTGTATGTGCATCCGGTGTCGTTTGCAGCAAGAGGAATCTGGAGGCCAACAGAACTATTTTTCCTACGGTGGCGGATGCAGCCGATGCACTTCGAGCCTACCTTCAACACCAGTTAAATTTGTAACGTTAAAATATAACCAAGATCACAGAATTAACACATAAACTACAGAAACCTACATCTAACAACACAAAAATTAAATGAATTCACTGATGACTCGCGTAACATTTTATTGATAAAATTTAACACGTTTGCCCATGGGCTGTGAGGTAATAGGTGCATGCTCCTGTAAAGTAAGGAATTTTATAGTCCCAACTTTGAATAGTTTTTTTCATCAGTAGTACTATCAAAACAAAGTTAGTTAGGTTCGAGGTCAGAATAATATTTTTGTATATGAGAACTTTGAAATGTTAATAAGCATCTTATCGCTGAGTTTTAAAGTATATTCAAATAACCATATACATATACATGAATGAATAAAACGTAAGTCGGTTGGAAAAATAAGTGTAAACAAACGTTAACGACGCTATTTGACAAACAACGTTTCTATCGTTCTGCTGGCGATGGAGGAGCTAGGGTTGGGGAAATGCACGGTAGACGAAAATCGGTCTGCCTTGTCTTTGGCATGTAGATTTACCAGAGGATCTGCGTATTTGTTGTGAATTTGATTGCTCAAAGTCAATGACATTACAGTTCACTGATTTGCCAATGAGGGAATTCAGGATAACTTGATTTGCAGCGACTGTGATGCTGTTGATCCCTACCATTCATTCTTGTTTAAGTAGTTTTGAAGGAACTTGAAAAAAAATATGTAACTAAGTGAATTTTTTTTTCTTTCAGGTTTTGCAATTTATTTTGGCTACGGAATATGGAATAGTTCAGGAGCCACGCCAGAGACCGCAAGGAAGAAATCAAAACAAAGTGGTGATCGGCCTACTGATTAGATATTCTGCCTCAAGAACCAGCTATTTGAGTTTCCAAGTTTCAAGCGTGGCAGAATTTTGTAGTAGTAGCAGAGTACTGCAAAATATTACAGAAAATGTCTGCTGAATAGCCACACAACTTTATGAACGGTTGTAATCCCCCCCCCCCTTCATCTTGCGTTTTTTAACGTTTTCTCCTAAGTAACAATTTATGAGTGAGGTAAAATCAAGATTCGCTACCATATACACACTAAAAACAGTTTTCTGTGCAAGTGACTTCTTATCATACACCTTATTTATAGTACGCCGAGCGTCTGTAACGCTGCCTTTCTTAGCGAGTTCTGAAGTACGCAAAACGCACTGATATTCTATAATGAAATGTGTGCGCGTAAGCAACAGGGAAGTCGCTGGTACTAGCACGACTACTGTTTGTTACAGTTTTGTGTTTTACGGTGTTCATGGCTGTTCGCCATCAAACATACACCATTAACAGTGGGCCAGGAAACCTCTGGGCACACGGATTTTAAAGAATTGTATGGATTGCTCCGCGATAACAAACGAAACGCGAAAAACAAGAAAAATAGCTGGTGTTACGGAGAAGAGGGTTAAGTAAAACGACAGTTTGTTTGAGCCATATCCAGCCCAGATATATGTAGACATCGTTATTTGCTTGGGAAAACCGAGTTATGGCAGTAAATCAAATTATAGTGGGAATGTTGGAGATTATAATAACTAGTTAACTACCGCTTTCTTTGGCCTCTCCTGAAAATCTGAAGTTTTTGCCTGAACCTTTTCTTTCGTAACACGAAAAAAATATAAGAAAATTATAATCGTAATACAATTTTAGAACATACTTTTGGTTCCAATTATTTCATCGTGCTGCGTTCGTGAATATGTGCTTAAACTGGCGGGGAATAGACTGTTGTTTGCTGCTATAAACAAGAGTGTTATTTAGGCGAATCTGTAATGAAGGAGAATATGAAACGGCTTTGCTCGAACGAACATAAAAAATTATATGGAAAACAACACATTTGAAATGTAACGTGATTTATTAAATTTAAAAATTTGTCAACTATTTGCAGTTTTTTTTTATCTTCACATGAAAGTTTATCATTTAATTTTAAATGGCTCAAGCAATAAGATCTTTTAAAACTCTAATATACAAGTGCGAGGTCAAATGGTTTTAAAAACGGCCTTCAGAGGTATATATACACATATACAGGATGATTCTAAAATCATGGGACAAACATTAAGGGGTGGTAGAGCTCACTAAAACAAACAATTATTGTATACGAATATATTGGCAGAAGTGACGCGTTGAGGCACAAACACAAAAACATTAATTAACGGAAACATAAAATGTTCATTAGCAGCATACTTAACGAGTGATTCCGTACAGACAATGTTAAAACAGTTGCTGGAAATGCATCCACCAACAGTCAGGCATGCTTGGCGACCTCTACATATCGCGTGATTGGCTGACAATGGTGGCGTGCGTGAAATACCCGGCGTATTTGAATATGTTCGCCAATCACTCCACCGACGCTACCAAGCTTGCATTACTGTCGGTGGTAGCAATTTTGAGTAATTATTATAAACATTGCTGTAAAAAGGCATTTAGCGGCGACGTTGTAAATAAACAATGTGTTGCATTTCATGTGTTATTTTTGTGTTTGTGCCTCAACGCGTCACTCCCGCCCATATATTCCTATACAATAATTGTTTGTTTTAGTGAGCTCTACCACCCCTCAATGTTTGTCCCATGATTTTAGAATCAGCGTGTATACACATAGTCTGGAAATAATAAATTTAACGACGAAAATCCTGAATATTTTAGTTTTGTGGTATTTGTAGACAAAAGTTCATTATTTGAAATATATGAGTCATAAAAACAACAAAATATTTTGTTGAAAGAATCCCTATTAAATGTTCGGTAGCATGTGACCTGTTTCGGTTGAGGCATTTGTGATATGGCCTTTTCCCTGAGTTTTGCGATCAACGGTAATAATTTAGAAGGGTTTTGCAGTCACGTTCATGCGTGCTTTTCTATATGGAGACAGTTTACTTGTGAGAAAGAAAGAGAGATGATATAGTGTACATTAGGCCCTGCTATTATTCATTTCTAACAGCCGAGGATTGACAATTTATGAGGTAACACACAGACATGTCAGAGCTGTAGACTAATTTTAATATTTATCTCACTCAGGTTTTTTATTAAAAAATTAATATTTTTCTGGTGAGGGAGGGAGTAGCATGATTATCTTCGTTCGGTGGAGCGGTGAAGCTCTTCATTTTTTGTCATTCCGGTCCCCTGGCGGCCATTTTTCCCCTCAAAATGTCTCTTGTCCCCCTCAAAATCGACTAAATTTCCCTCCAAACTTCCCTTTACCATTAAAAGTTCCTTTTTTTACCTCAAAATTCCCCTTTTTCCCCTTCTAAAAGGTAGAAGCCCCACCCCCAGATACAAAAAGAAGCCCCCTAAAAGCCCAAATGCTCATTTCATCCAATTCGGGGGGCTTCTTCACAAGGGCAGAGCAGTGGCAGCCATGAAGGTTTTATAGTCATAGCATATGCCAAATCGATACACGGAATCCGGATAGGAGCCGGAACCGACCGACTGCCATCTTGGTTCTCTCAGCCATCTTAGTCGCTATATTGGATCTAGGTGACGTTGACCCCATGACCTTGAATAATCTTGAACCAAAAAAAAATTTGAGAAATTCCTAGAAATTTATAAAATATATATAAAAAATATATTTTAAAAATCTACAAAAAAAATTATTTAAAACATTTTATAAAAATTTTTAAAAGTATAATTAAAAATGTATTATTTAAAACTTTATTTAAAAAAATTAAATTTCCGGAGTTNCTGCCCATCCTTCAATCAATCACATTGTCTTAACATTTCCCTCCTCTTCCAATGTTTCTCATTGATTAATTAGTCGGCAGACCACCACCTCCCTCACACATACTCATTCCGTCGTATGCAGCCATCTTGGATTTTTTCGTTGGTCATTTGTTCATACATTGCTGAATGCCGCCATATTGGATTTCATGTTTTCATTTTCAACACCTAGGTGGCACTAGTGTATTAATTATCAATTTACCCACCAGGTGAGCTGGCGATTTAGTCACCAGGTGGCAGCCAAATTCATTTATGTTTTTTAACGTATAGGTTGTGCTGTCAGCGCCCTCCATAGTGGATTCTATTTTCAATGTTTAGGTAGTGATAATTTCTCGATTATGCAGCCTGCTATCGGCCTGTACCGAATGGTGACATTGACCATTCCTGAAAA
Source organism: Clitarchus hookeri (assembly GCA_002778355.1). NCBI lineage: Eukaryota > Metazoa > Arthropoda > Insecta > Phasmatodea > Phasmatidae > Clitarchus > Clitarchus hookeri. The sequence continues at coordinate 42,529 of NQII01005327.1, forward strand.
GTACATACATTGTAGTATTTAATTTTTTTTTGTTTTATAATTCAATGTATGTTTATTTAAAATAATTTTTTATATAAAGTTAGGTGTTTTAAAATAAATAAAACACAACGTTTTTTTTTAATAACTCGTTGTATTTAGTACTAATATACAAAATGAGAACACACATATACACAGGTTTATTAATTGCAATCTTCTGTGTTCAACGCTCCCTGTCCGCATCGTCGACCCAGGAATTGTAGTGGAATGGGAAACCCCACCACTCGACATACGACCGTCCATTATGCCATTTCGGCACCTGCTCGAACCTTGAAGCTGGCGATGCTCGAAGACGAATAAACAGTTCTAGTGTGTGAACAGTTATACTTATGTATTCTTAGCTGCGCTCACGACAGTATTTTGAACGGTCTTAGCTCGGCAATTGTACGATACAAGCCGGTCGTGAAGTATCAGGCAGAATGCAAACGTAATGTAATGGTAATGGGGGCCTGTGACGCCTAGCTTCACAAATTAAACAAGAAAGATGAGGATGCAAACTAAACAAAATATTCCCACCATCCCCCTTGGGTGGGTTACCCTCACCTGGTGCTGAAGGCACAATTAATAGTTAAACAAGGACCTAGTCCCTGAGCAAATTAAAAAAAAAAACCTAATTATTTCCTACACCAATAAACTATGTCAACCTAGTCCACATTCAAAAAACTTAAAATATTACATGTTTTGCAAAGAAGAATATTACTTACAAGGAGCCTAGCTCCCTATGGTCCTTAACCCTTTCAGTCACAGTGTCCTCTATCTGTGACGTTGCATATTAAGTGGCTTGAATGGTCTGCACTGTACACAGCAGAGCATGCCGTCCAATGAGAAAGGTCCCCTAAGTGCGAGAGAATTCATTCGCCGCTGAGACAATGTTCCATAGCCTCATAAACCACTGCTGCCAGTAACATAAAGCACAGAGAGATTTCTATTGGTCCCGACGGAAGACAAAGCATCGTCTAGATATCAGTACAGTTCCGAACAAAATATTTGTTCAACGCCTAAAATTATATATATATCTTTTTGACTGAAAGGGAAAAATAAATTAATACTCATATTAGGTCTGAAGTCTACTTATGGAGAGTAGCCCCTCCTAACTTGAACTTAAGGTATTTTTAATTGCAGGTGGTGCTGCCCACCCAAAAGATCCAGTAGACCTAGCTGCCCCCCTCCCTTTCCGGCAGTGCCACCGGACAACCCTCCTAACTAAAGCTATTAAGGGCGCACACTGTCGACGGACCTCGACGTGAGGCCAGCCAAGAGGGAACACCAGGATATATTGAAGTCCCTAATAGTTCCGATGCAGTATCGCCCCAACCAGGGTACGACCCAGTACACCGGGGCCCTCCCCCTCCCAGAAACCACCCCGGGGGGTGAATCTTGGAGGGGGAGCCTAATAGTTATCCTGTGCATACTGGTATTACATACATCACATTTACGCTGTTATTTATGCTATAGTTTTGTCGAAACGCCGGCTGACTCTTTGCCGTTTCACTGTCTCATATCCAGCAACTTTGGTGATGTTCCAATTAGTTAGGTTTTGGTTATTTTGTAGTTTGTATTTGGAATTTTTTAAGGTCTTTATTAGAATACCACGGCAGTTAGCTGTTTACCTTACAATGTTGCTATTTACTGTAGTACAACACAATTTAGCTGATGCGAAATAATTATTTAAGGAAAACCGGAAGTTCTTACAAATAAACTGCATACAAAACCATCCTTAAGGTACTGTTTAACAATTACTGTAATCAAAGCTAATAGAAACGCTATACTGTAACTAACCAGTAATTATACAATTACTAAAATTACACATTTCATGAAAATTTCAGCAAATTACGTTACTAAACAATTTTTTTAAGTGTAAAACGCATTTGTGTATTACAGTTATTCCCATTTTATTTGTACTTAGTATTTGAAGTAGCAAAAATCACATGGCAGCGATTTGGTAATGTTTTCATCCAAAGAGTAAATGTAAACATCTCACGATACATATACTGAAGTAGTTTTGAAAAGACTAATTTCCGGACATGACATGCTCGTGTCTGTTTAGTTATAGTTTAATCCGCAATGGAGCGCGAGTGTTCGCGACTGTCTCCGTACGGTGAACAAGGAAGCATAGTTATTTCCTGATTGGCCAGTGACGATAACCTCGCACAGCAGGACCGTGGAACCAGCCAGCGAAGAGAAGCTCTCGAAACCAATAGATTTAACGGATATTCGCCTAATGTGGATAATGCAAACTCTGCTACAAGCTGTTGACCACTTTCAGGTAGATGGACGCACGCTGAAGACAAATGTGAAAGGAAATCGCGCTTCTGGTTACGGCAAAATCGCGGAGCATGTGTCTTGCGATTTAACCCGCTGTCTGCCGGAGATCTCTTCTCGCCTGTAGGGGGCCGCGGTGGCTGAGCGGTTAGACTGCTTGCTTCCCACCAAGCCAAAAAGGGTTCAATCCCCGGCAGGGTCACTCCCGGATTTTCACAAGTGGAAATCGTGCTGGACGATGCCGCTGGTCAACAGGTTTTCTCCAGGGTCTCCCGTTTACCCCGCCCTTGCATTCTGGAGCTGCTCCATACTAACCTCGCTTCACCCTCATCACTTCTCAAGACCTCGGTGTTAAAAGACGCCCAAAACCCTCTTCACCCACTCACTCTTCTCGCCTAGGACATTATACCGGTCCTCCGCCGCCGTGGTTGCTCGTGGACGACCACTATAGTCTGTCCACGGTAAAGTGAGCACTTTCGAGGCCCTACTTGCTTTTTTATTTCAGTCATTTTTTTTATCCTTTAAGCATATTTTAAAATAAATATTGCGAAGTAATTAATAAACACAGTCTGTAGAGTCCACCACTCCCGGAAGTTAACTTCAAAGGCTACAATTAAATATTTATTGACTATTATTCCAAATGAGATAGCTTTCAAAAGTGCTCACTTTACCGTGTTTAGCTTATACTAAGCCTGCGTATAGATGTTACTGTCTTTCGAAAAACCGCCCCAAACTCGGGGCACGGTGCTGTGTGCGATCCCGAAATCCTCAGCTGCACCAGCCACACTTCGATATTTTTCCAACTTCCCAATGATTCGACCTCGGGTGAAGTCGTCGAGATGTTGTCTACGCGATTGTCCGTTGGCCATATCACGCATCATACAGCAACTAGACGTCGTTTAACCCGAAGCACACTCTGCAATAGCTTCCACTGCAATGCGCTCGTGATTTACACACTCTTCGTACACGCCCACAGTACGTCATGCTGCATACACTAGAGAGCCAAAAAAAAAAAAAAAAAAAAAAAACTGGTATAAGCGTGCGTATGCAAATAACAGAGGTATGGAACCAATCACAGTAACGCGATGCGGTCGGCAGCGCCTATATAAGATAAGCGTCTGGCAAAGTTGCTAGATCGGTTACTGCTGCTACAATGGCAGGTTATCAAGATTTAAGTGAGTTTGAACGTGGTGATATAGTAGGCGCACGAGAGATGGGACATAGCATCTCCGAGGTAGCGATAAAATTTAGACTTTCGCGTACGACCATTTCACGAGTGTACCGTGAATATCGGGAATACGGTAAAACATCACATCTTCGACATCGCTGCGGCCGGAAAAAAATCGTGAAAGAACGGGACAAACGACGACTGACGAGAATCATTAAACTTGACAGACGTGCAACCCTTTCTAAAATTGGCGCAGATTGGATTTGTGGACTGTCTTGCAGGATTCATGGTGTGCATTGCCGGCTGCATACCGTCAGACATTAGTCGAGTCCATGCCACGTCGTCTTGCAGCACTTCTGCGTGCTCGGTGGGCCCTACACAATATTAGGCAGGTGTACCAGTTTTTTTGGCTCTTCAGTGTATATACGCATGCCCTACAGTACCGGACTAGGCCTTGTCTTGATCGGTCTTTCGGTCAGTTCTGGCTGTTCGTTCCACTGTTATGTTAATGTCAATTTTTTCACACCAGTGTTAAGCGTTCACGCTTCATGTAGTTTTCCCATTTCGCTGCTCACACGCGTACCTTTGCGTCCGTGCTACTGCACTTCCGAAGGTTTTGCGCTCGTTAAATTTTATCATTCGAATTCTTTCTGTTCTACGTTCACGCAACTGATTAAATAGTTCACTCTGGCGATTTTCAACTAACACTGAGATATCATCGTGTCACGGCCTTGTTCAAATTAAATTATGTATAGTACATATCCTACAGAATAATGACACTTCGATATAAGACAGTTATCATCGCAGTTTTCCTTTGTCTCATTTGACGTGTAGCATTCCTGCATGAAGTGAAAAATGAATGTGTGTACACAAGACTTTCAACATATTAGAATTCTGACACATACATATATATATATATATATATATATATATACTAAATCTTATTTTCTTTAAGTTTAGGAGCTGGATGCTGTCCCGTGATTTATTGTATGTTCATACTTTTCTTTGTCAAGTTTGCATCTAACAGTGAACACTTTTGTAAGTTACCTCTATTTGAACCCGTGGAGCTGGAAGAGTTTGGCTTCAAATTCATAGGAAAAAAAGAAGAAATTAACGTTCATTCCATCAACGCATACAGAGAAAGAGAGAAATATGTAGGTAAGAACTGTTCCCAACATGTGTTCATGTCGTAACACCACAAATGTTACTCTCAGGTTCGAAAGTTTTGCCAAAGGAACATGAAATAATGACACAAAGTAATTAAATTTCAATAATGTTTATAACAAAGAAAACACAATAAAACACGGTACATTAGTGGTTCTCTATACAACAGAGAGTGTACTACACAAAGCGGATGTGCATTTTAATATTTCACCATTCAAGGAACTTGCACCGCAAGCAGTTACATTGTCTTGAACTAAAGAACACTGTTGGTTCTTCAACAACTGTTTTGGACCCAGTTACACCACTCGCGTCTTCATACTCCAACGTGCTCCTAGTTTTCACGTTCTTTCCTTGGACAGAATGTTGATGCTGCGTCTCACACTATAGAAGAAATATATAGCTAGTCCTACAAAAAAAAAGTAAAAGGCAAAATTGTGGTTTTTTTTTTTTTTTTGCTTCATCATTACACGGAACCAACAATTAAATATTGTAATAAAATTACACACAGTGGTAAAGTATTTAAATATATAATTTTTACAGATTGTTTGTAGGCACGTATACGTTTTTCTTGGTAAGGATGAATTATTTAACCGGTATAACAAAAGTAAACTAGAAAACTGCATATAAATATAAAATTTTCATAAACGTAATATATTTACTTGCAAACTAGAATCTCTTTGTACAGGATGGTGAAGAACATTGAGGGCAAACTGTAAAGAATTAAGTTTTTCTCAGGTTATCACATTACGGTATGCGCCAAGACTTGGAAAACTAAGATCATTCAAGGCCTTGATTAATTAAATACCTCACTGTAAGTGCCAAAATTATTACTTTTGTGTGATAGCGCATGCTACATGCAATTGAAGACAAGCAATTTTTTTCATTTTTCACAAGTTGCAAAACTGTTTTAACGCTGCCCAGAAAGAAATATAACACATAATTTAAACAGTAGTGCATTACATATTTAATTTATATAATTATACTTCCCACTCACCTGTCGGGACGGTGTTCATCTGCTTGTACCTTGGTATTTATATTGTAACATGCTGTAATACTGTACTTCCAAGATAAAATTTTACTCTATTTTATCTAAATTACATTTTAATTATAAAGAGTATATTAATACAAGCACAATTTATACCAAATTGCAAACAAAAACTTTGCCGCCTCTGTAACTTAAAATGTTCAATTTAAAAACTAAACTTAAAAAAAAATCAAAGTAAATTAAAATTCGTATAAAATTTGATCAGAATCATTAAAAAAAAGTAAAGTTATTTAGAATAAAGAAAAAAAACTGTTACAAATACATTAATAACTATAATAATATTTAGCTAATAATAAAAATTGTATTCCATGTACAGTTGCAATTGTAATTGTACTTTTAAATCAGCAGATTATCGATAATGCTCATTACCTCAGCACAACACATTAAAATAATATATTCTTAAGTGAAATAATATTAAGTGAATTACATATAAAATTATCATTCTTATAAAATGAAATAACACATCTGAATTTTAAATATGGATAAACTTTAGTCAATAAATGTTTAAAAAAAGTATACGCATTTTAAAATAAAAAAATATAATAGATGAAAATTATTTAAAAAATAATAATATGCGCTCAATATGCATGATTGTATTCTGAGATTAAGAACCATTCATTATAATTTATGCAGTTTTTTACACAAAAGTGAAACATAATTTAAAGGGGAGAATAAGTGCGCGAACTGAATTTTCCTAATACCGAATAATTTAATATAAAAATAATCTTGGCATTATTAATTTTTTTACATTTATCAGTTAAATTAAAGTTTTTTGAATGACCATTATCAAATATTATTCTAAAATGATAAATAAAGCAGTAATAAAATCATGTTAAAATAAATGGCTACGGTTACAATAATTTTCTAAGTAAAATATTTTTATAGAAAAATAAGCGTTTTCTTATTTTTACAAAATGTGAAACGTAAAAATTTATACTTAAAATACGTTATAATTGTAACAGATTTTTCTGCTAAAATGATAAATTATTTTACATGACAAAAACCAACATAATACAAATTATTATAGATGGCGATTTAAACATTTAATATATTTCACAAAAAAAGAAAATAGTATAAAATCAAAGTCAACAATTTGTTATTAATAAATTTTAAATACATAAAATAAAATGAAAAAGAAAACATATATTAAAAGTATTGATCCAAACGTAGAAATTGGCGAAAGAATTATTTAATAGAATGTATACAAAATTGATTATAAAATTCTATTAATAATAAAAAAATGTGTAACTTGCAATGAAACCAAAACAGCATATTAAAATTCTAAAGAAAATATTTTCGTGAATAATGGTGTATTCTTTTGATAAGTAGTTAATTATTTATGTACTATAAATGAGAGCAAACAAACGCATGAAATTTGTATAGTTAAAAAATTTAATAAATCTTTTTTATACAAATGTATTATGTTTATTTATTTCAGAACAAACATATATATATAAACGCGATGGTAAAATATTCATGTGAAAGAGTCGTTGAGAATATGCTATCAAGTTACTGAATAAACACGAAATGAACTGTACATCAAAAAAAGAATGATAAGAAATAAATTATTTTATTCAGTAACTTTAACAAATTAAAACGACACGCAAGTGTGTGTCGCCACTTCCAGACACGGAAGTCAACAGTAATTTTTATTCTCCACTTAAAACGTCATTGAAAGAACGCCGAAGGAGCAGTGTTAGGCACGAAGGCCAAAATATTTACGTTATGTGGACTTTAACTATAGTAGGCTAGATTTAAGTGCTGCAAATGCTAAGAGATTTATAATTACGAAAAAATATAGCATGAAGAGATAATATTTCTTCCAGCAATATAATGTATACTAACAATCGCAAAAGTATTAATGAACATAAAATAACTGTTTTGTAGGATATACTCATAGCTAACTAATATGCAGAAACTATAATAATTTTTTTTAAAACTGCATTTTGAAAATTTATAAATTTTAAGTAGCTTATAACATAAAAGGTTTTCCTTTTAATAGATTATTAATTCCATATATGACGCCACGCTTCTTTTGTGGAATCTTAATTGTGGTAATTGTCGTGTTAACCGCAAACAGACACATATTTACCGTTTCGCCACTTATTTTAGAGGAATGTCGAAGCACTGTTGTGTTCCTAAAACAAAAACTCAGGAATAAACAATAAATAATTAAATTTTCTACATAAAATTTAAAAAAAAATTGTTTAATAGACCAGCTTAATAAAGTTTACCTTATAGCAGAGAAACTGGTGTCTGAAATTTGTAATACAAATTTATTTTGTATTCGCACCACATAAGTGAAAGTTAACAATAACATCACTAACTCGTAGAAGAATTAACTGTGCAGCAAATTTGTTATAATCTTGTGATGCATTACATCATTTCTGTATCCACTGAACAGTTATTTTATAGGTTAAAATGTGTTGAGTCATGCGACATGCAGGGCTTGGTACCGCGTTTTAGTGGCATTATACCAAATAACATTTACATTTTTTGTTTTCTTAAAATAAACATAAAAAAAATACATTGAACGATTCAATACACGAATTCTTCATCGGTTAATATAAAGTTTACACAAAGTAAATGAAAATTATAGGAAATGTCCACGTAAAATCAGAAATTTTGCAATAAACTTTCAGTGCATAAAAACAAAAAAATTCACAATCATATTCCTGTTTATTGATTATAAAATACATTATTACTTTAAGTACAAAAAATGTATATCATATTCACAATCTCAAAATTATAACATTAATTTATTGTCTCAACAATAAAAAAATTTGATCTCAAAGTACAACAAAAACACATCACTGAAGTCGCAAGGCGCCAGTGACACGAATACAGACTGCACGACACGTAAGACAACAAAATCACTAAGCAATGGGTATCCAGTGAACAAGATTCCCTGACCTCGCCTAGGCTGGCATGTCTTTCCGGAAATACACATGAACTGCGTTGCAATGCGGCGACAGTACACGCCTGATAGTGATAACTGTCCATCACAGCGACCGCTTTGCTACAGCTGAGTAGCGGCTCGTTATGCACTTTTGTAAGCCTTGCTTTTTTCCATAGTGTATCCATCCGCCACATGCTTTTATTACGAGCACCTGCGGGCAGTTGTGTCCGTGGCGGTACTGCGTATGCGTTTGAGAAAAACGGACTAATTATTCAACGTATTACTTAAAACAAAAAACACTCATTAAACTAGTATTACCGATAAGTTAGTTTGGGTTATTAAAAATTGTAAAAATACTTTTTCCTATATTTATTTAGATGTTCCTGTTATGTTGAATTGATGTGTTATAAAATATAAAAAAAACTCACACGCGCAGTTAAATTTGGCCGCCCTAAAAAACACCTGTGCAATAACTACAGCCACGGTGGCCCATAGACATTACCACGACAATCATAAGTGGTACTCATGCGCCGATTGTGTGACATCGTGAAATTGTGAGAAACTCATATAGGTTACACCATTTCTAGTTGTAAACGGCATAAATGGGGAAATGAATTTAATAGGCCGTCAATTTTAACGTTATGATTTTATTAAGACGTCAATATACCGAACTAATATCGTAACCCCGAACACTTCATACATGGACGTTACAGTGTTCTATTAAAAAAAAATATATATCTCCGGGTCGAGTTAGGTGGACTCATGACCATCCGTCGCATCCGTCAGTCGTCCGTCCGTCCGGTGGACACGTGATCTTCAACCAATCGCAAGGCAACATTTTTTCTATCCGTCAAATAGTTCTCATACTTTAACTTTCGATGGACGGACGGCTACTGCCTTCTGACGATATTCCGTAGACGTGAGTACGCACGTTGAGATGAAATGCAAGGCGGTGGATGTGTGTTTGTTTATCTTTGGTGGTGAATTCAGAAACTTAAAAATGTAACCAATAATTCAGTATAAATTCTTATCACGTAAAATAATTCCTCAAAATGCTTCTATCTTGAAAATGTATTTCCAACCAAAATTTACCTCCAACTAAAGAAAGATAACGATGCTAAGTGGTCACGCTGAAATTTTCGCCGTACCTACAGAAGGATTGACGGACAATGGATTGTCGTGAATCGCTTTCAACCGACGGACAAAAACACAGACGCCCCGCCACCTCTCTACTAGTTTCTCCTCTCCCAATAATAAAGAGCATGGTACCCACCTATCTTTCTCCTGTAGCATTTTCTCATAATGCATGTAACAAATTTTAATTCTTTCCTGTCGAAAGGGGTTTTTACGGTGTCTGTGCCGGTTTTTCCCTTTCTCTTCTAGATGTAGTTAGTTAACTATAAGTACATTAGGGAGGTTTTTCATGGCCAACTCGGCCATGGGAAACCCAATCCCTCTTTGCCGCGATGCACGTCTCCTTGCATGTTTTTTCCTTCCCTTGTAAGCGTAAGGGGTTAGCCCTGAGACGCAATAATCCCGTTCCTACCGCGGACTTACATATAACACTTAGTTTTAGAGTAGGTTAGAAAAAAAAACACACACAGACGAATGATTGAATGACGCACGGGACGACTAACTGGTGAGACGGATGGTTGCGAGTCCAGCTTGATTCATCAGAGCACGCATGCTTTCTGGACCGAGGAATGGAAGGATGGTCGGTTTTCTGAGAACTGTTTAGCTTCAGAGGAGCAGCTCCCTTGTTTTGTGCAACTAAACGAAGAGCTTCTGTACTGTGTGGCCTCGTATCCTGACAACGTCCATTGCTGTGCCAACGATAGGAATCTCGACGAAGAGCCTCCGAGACAGGTCGACGCGTCATGGGTCGACCTTCAAAGTATAACCTTCAAAGTTATAAATAAAGAATATCTTTAATCCTTAGTATAAAATACACCTTTAAATTTGCAATTTAAAATCATTATATGAATATAAAACCATAGTAAAAAGATATAATATCTGTAAATAAATTTACAATTTATCGCCTATAAACTCAGCCATCTTACTAATGAAAAAAATGACTCTTCTCAACCAATCATAAAGATATCGGAACTTTATATTTCTTATTAGGGATATGATCAGGAATAATTGGACTGTCAATAAGTATATTAATTCAAATAGAACTAGGGATACTAGGATCAATTATTCTGATCACGACGCAGCTGTCCTGGATGTAGGTCGTTTCACAGGCGCATTTGAGCAACCTTCGAGAACGAAAATTCCTGCCCTCCCTAGGCGCCTATGCTGGAGTTTTCATTCGTGTACGAACTACCCGCCACGTCGAATGAACTGCAGTTCTAGCATGCTTGAACACCATCAATTGCGTCTTCGTATGCGATATTACTATACGGACCTTGTTCATGTGGAACGAACTCTGAGATCTGGTAGAACGGACTAATGAAATTGCCAGGCCAAATGTGGAGAATAAGTTTCTACTTTGCAAGCAAACGTTTATTTTACAGGCATATACGAATTTTAAGCACTACAGACTTAGTTCACATTTACTACACATTCTTATTTCTGATAGCTTTATCGTGACTATCATTAGAAATCCTCGTACAAATGTGTAGCACCAGTGATAACATGTAATTTTTAATTGTGTTACAATAAGAAAAGAAATTAAGTCACGCGAGAGAAACAACTGACAGTCGAAGTGTTTCGGAATACTGAATTCGTCTGCAAACGATAGGCAGCTGAGCTTCAAGTGCACGAATACTCGTCTACGAATATGCCCACTCGGGGAATTCTTCGTATAACGAGTTCTCACGTGTTTTTTTCAAGCATAGGCTTCCTAGAGTACATAGTGACAGCGACTAATGAAAAAGAGTTCATTTATTGTTGGCGTGATGTTTATACAATCGGTAACGAAAGTGATTTTTGTTTATCTTACACACTTAAAGAGTAAAGATTCCTAAAATAGTAATACATTTGTGATTTTAATAATTTCACTATTTCGCTTGAACGACACACAAACACGAGTGAATAGGACCATTACAATGGAAATATGGATATGTGGCGGAAGAATACACAATGTAGAGAAGAAAAAAACTAAGCAGGGCTGCCAACCTTCAACCAACGTATGTCATAACACGACAGTCATTACCACCCACAACACAGGACATAGGTCGCTACTTCTCAGTGCAGTTCACATGTATTCCTAGAATAATCACAGCTGACTTCTTTGCAAGACCTGTGGACATTGTGCACTGAATTCCCCATGCATGTTACTACTGACAGCACAATAAGCTCTGCTACTACGAGTCGGAGACGATAGTTGGCTACATAAACGACATATGCTACGACGAACATGCCAAGTAAGAGCACAGACATTAAGCAGGCGTAAAAAATAGCAACAGCCGAATACAAAACGATCAAGGGCGGTTAAAATTATTTTGTTAATTTAATGATACGGGCGTTATTTAATTTATAAATTACGAATCCATCGAAATATCTTTGCAAATGTAAAGTACCATTACGATATTAACTCGTATGGCAGAAAGCGTAGGACAAAATTCTTGATGACTGACGTATGCAAAATTGCCACACACATATTTTTTGAGAATATTTTACCGCTATATAATACATTAAAAATTTATTTTGTATTATTTTTAATTTGTGGACTTGATTTAATTACGGACTAAACGTTTGGTATGATATTATACAGTTCGATACAAAACAGTTGGTTGAACTTAGTGTTCTGTGATTACACTGCTCCGCGTAAGCCTCATCAAGAATCAGTCGCTTTGGTAACTACTCGTGAAACTATCGGTTGATCCTCAGACGTAAATAATCACGCATGTCTAACAAACTCCTGACAGACAGAAAGAGCGCAAAAATAATTCTGCGTTAGTAAATAGTCACTATCTGCGAAAACTGGTATTAAAATGGCAGAAGATATACTTCGTCACAATATGCGACAAATGCAAACTCAGAGAGCATAGTGACCAAATATTTCTGACGCCTCTACTTTCAAATCGCAAATCCTTAAAATGTTGCCTTCTTTCTCTGGACTTGAAAAATTGACATCTGAGTATTAGAGAATGACTAGAGGACTCATTTGTTTTCCACTGCAACTGGACCACATGTCATCTACTATCAGGACGATCTATGTCCGGTTTATTTAGTGCGTCAAAATATAGTTCGCTATTGTCACTATCTTCTAAATGATCATCTACATTCTTCACTTGATTCTGAGGAGGAAAATCACTTTTCTCAGAAATATTCTGTTCTGATCTCGAAATGTCTGTGGCGACTAAAGATTCAACTTTGTCGAGTTCGTTTGTGTTTGTGTTGCTTGTTTCTTTTCCGGTACCAGAGATAAGTACCTCCGTCAATAATTTATGCTTTCCAGCTGTTTCTGCGTTATCGCTCATTATGATTTCGGCAGCTGTAGCTTCAGGCCTAGTTCTGAAAGATGGCCTCTGCTTTCTGGAAAATATATCTTCTAATTTTGCTCGCATCTCGTCTTTTGTATACGGTTCTGTATCAGAAATCTTAGTGTTTTCTGTACCGTTTGATATATTTTTGTTTATCAAATTTTCGTTGGAGATCCTCTGCGAAACTGGTACAACTTCCTCTGCTCGTGTTGCTACTCCGAAATCCGTGACCAAGTTTTCATGACTCTTTGTGCGATATACATTTGCTGACTGCTTGTTACCATAGCCAGAATCAGGCTGTGTAATAGTCCCCACTAGTCTTTGAGCTAGAAGCATTTCCAATCGATCTTTAATGCTCAAAGATACATCAGTATGTCTACTGTCTACCGAAGACGTTTTCTTCAATTTTTCATGAAGTTGGTTTGATTCAGTTCTCGCGACTAACTGGTTATGATTATCTTTTCGCTCACCGTAGTTCACCTGTAACTGTTTTTCTTTCGTGCCGTGCTGTTTCTTCAACAACGTGTTCAGTTTTTCAGTAAACGAAGAAGATCGAAGTCCAACTTGACCAAGATCAGGATCTTTTTTATCAGTAACTGAAGGTGTTTCACTTTCATTTTTCAAACTTGTGTCATCGTATGTTTTGTCTTTTAGTGTTAGTGCACTTTCCTGCAAGTCCTCTGGTGGCAGGACTTTCGTTTCTTCATAGTTTTGTTTATCTGGTCCATTTTCCATCTTATTGTCGTCATGAGATGAATTTATAGTATTAAAACTATTTTTCTGTGTGGAATCATCAGGTTCATCTGATTCAGGAGTGCAGTATTCCTCACTATCGCTGTCTCTGGCATTCTCATGGTCACTTGTTTCGTTCAAACTCTGCTCTTCGGCAGTCATTTCGGCACCAAACGGCAGAACTATGATATTGGGATAGAGATTCTTCTCTTCGTCGGCGTCGCTACCGCCGCCTCGCGAAACTTTAAACCCTGGTATGACCGTGATATTGCCCTCGTCTTTCGGCTGCGCGTCCTTAAGAGAATCGTCTAAGCGGGCACATTCGGACGACACAAAAGCAGACGGAAACACAACAGCACCACCACCCCGCGCGGAGTTCACAGCCCCATCGCGGACAGACACATACGAACGGATAGAGTCACCTCCCAAAACTCGCAAATTTCTGTTTTTTACATTTCTTTCTGATTTGTTCGCAAGAGCGACATCGTTTCCCTCTGTCTCTGCTCTACCGAGGAGCGTGTCGCACACTTGAGGCGGATGTACGTGGTTTTCTCTCGCCACGTTGTCCGCGCTGGTCAGTGGCACGTGGTTGCCGTCGCCGTGGGGTGTCGTGGCGGGCTTCGCGTCGTCGCGCGTCGACTTGTCGGTCTTCTGCGACACTTCCGGAGTCGCCTCCGGGTCGCTGGACGCCTCGCTCGGCACGTAGCCTTCGTTGACGACGCCGGCTTTCGACGGACACCCCACACTCCTCACCTTACCTCGGTCCCTCTCCTCGCTTTTCCAACAGCCATAAATCAGATAAAATACAACACCTGACAACAGAAACGAAACACGACCATGACACTATCAAATGTTATTTAACGCTTACATGTAATCACACAAACTACAGCACTTAAAAAATATATGTTCTCAACTCCGTGAAACAGTCTGGCTTGTTTACTTTCTACGTATACGTCAAGTCCCACTTCACGACAAAGATTTTCAAAAGCACTTCAAATGTTCCGCCAAAAATTAATAATGTAGTCGCTACAATATCTTTTCTTCAAATTCTCACCGTCGAGCTATGTTATGGCGAACTTAAAGTTATACTATCTCTGAACTGTTCGTTAGTGATTACAATAATAGGTAATAATTAATTTGCAATCAGAAACAATAAGTTATGTGATGTTTACCAAATAATGTTGTGTTCAACAAAAAAAAATTGCCAAACATAAATTTTTATAATTAATTAATTTTTTCCCCAGTGTAATGAGGAAACATGGGTTATACTCGTACCCTCCACTGACGTAGCGTTTCTCAAAAGTTACTGAAAAATTGGTTAGGTTAAAATATTTTGGCAAACTATTGATGGCACTCGATGCTTGGAGGGAAACGATAAAACTGGGTCTCAGCCAAACTGTGTTTAGCAAATCGGTTATTAGCAGCCGTGCCGCGACCAGAATTAAAAACCAGAAGCGGAGCGTCGACAGGCAGCATCGTACTAACACTTTCATGATAGTTGCACTTTGAGCCGGCAAAAGATACTGGAACTACAGTTGAATGCCTCATCCACGGATAAGCTTGAAATTGTAGTCGGTACACAACTGTTTGCAGAGATATGTTGTTCCTTCTTACTAGGGTTAAAACTTCACACAACTAATTATAACTCAATAAATCTTATTTCTCAAGTTCAGACGGTGTATTCTGCAATGCGAAGCAGTAGTCCTCTCACACCACACAGGTATTTACAGTACACCCGACGTCCTTTTCATTGTACATAAACTAGGCATGCACGCAGGGGAAAAAAAAACAACGTGTTTCGTTTTATTTCCATTTGATTTTAGTAAGAATAAAAA
This sequence comes from Clitarchus hookeri, assembly GCA_002778355.1. NCBI lineage: Eukaryota > Metazoa > Arthropoda > Insecta > Phasmatodea > Phasmatidae > Clitarchus > Clitarchus hookeri. The sequence goes on from NQII01005327.1 coordinate 58,100, forward strand.
ATAGTTTTCGTTCTGTTTCATTGTGCATAAACTACGCATGTCACAAACCACGTGCTCGCGTGATTTATTTTATTGTGCGTGAACTATGCACGTCAGATAACAACTGTCTTAGTAAATGTTGTTTCATTTTAGACGATCTATCAAACGATACCATATACAACCCCTGGGTTCCTCTTTTCACAATTTAAAAGTTCACCCCCACCCCCCTCCCTTTCCGCTACCTCCGGTATGTTCGGTGGAATGGAATTACTACCAATCGATGTTTAATATCGGGTATGCGAACCCCCCGGTGTCGTGTTGTTTCAGAGAAAAAAAAAAGGGTGATACGGCTGCTGTGAATCATCCTATATATACTTGCATTGTATTTTTAATCCCGTAAATGATAATCTTAATTTTTTGCTGTTTGCATCCCCCCGCCCTAACAATTGCCTAACGCTGCGCACGCCTAAGCTTCACTGGACTGCATAATGTTGGAACGCCGTTCGGTGGTCAGTGCCTGGTAGCCTGCTCGCCAGCCGGAAGCCCAACTAACAGAGAACAATTCGCAGCACGCAGGAGTCAACCAGATACAAGGTCACTCTTCCATTCGGAGAATTGGTACGCCCACGAAAAGGAACCCGCCACGCCACACCGTTTCGTCTATGTGTACTCATCTGCTCCGTGACCAGAGTCATCACTGGCCAGCTTTCACTAACAGGTGACAACCAATAACGAGAATGAAGAGTTATAATGTTCGCAGTTTTCCAAAAATTCTAACAAGCAGTCAACATCTCCCGCGATAAGTCAGTACTACCACCTGTCAGATAAATTAATTTCAGTATATTAACCAGCATTTTCCATGATCACAGTTACTTCTGTAAATGTACGAAGGTAACAGGTTTACAATTTTTTTTCGTAAGTTGCAATTATGTATATGCTGACAAAAATCGTTATGTACATTTTTTTGGTCTGTTCTTAGACTATTAACTTGAATGTTTTAGTAGAACATTAGATAAACTTGGATACCATAAAAATTCCGCTGTTTGAAAGACCTTTAGGCTACACTTTATTTTTAAAAAACATTTCTTTGGAAACCAGTTGCCAAGATCATTTCTGTAACACTTCAAGTAAATTAGAGTGAATTTTAGAACATCGTAATGTGGAATGTGTAAAAGTACAATTTATTTTTTCAAGGAAGTTAAATAAACATCAAATTTATTATAAACATGGAGGTGCATAAAATATCTTGTATGTTTCATAAAACAGTGTGTCATACAGATGCAATATTTTACTTGTAATGATAAAAGAACATTTTTGGAAACTAGTTTTCAAAAGAAGATCCCGGGAAAAACGTACAAACTTATTTTACTTTGTTGGCTTCCCGTACGTTTGTATACTCAAGTAGATTCCAAATGCTCATTGGCTCTTTTCTACGACAGTGGGAGACTAAGATTGGGGCTGCATTCTGTTTCATGATAATTATTGGCTCAGAAACCTCTAGCAGGTTTCAAAAAAGTCGTGAACTAATTTCAGAAGTGACATGAACGTACAATTATTAGAAACCTAGGATCTGTCAAATGAATATCGCTAATTTTTCAGGCCTCTGCATAAACTTTAATTAAGTAAAAGGTTATTTATCAGCATTATACATCGAAAATAATTGAAAATATCTTGTTTTCTTACCTATTACCATCCACACAGCAAATCTAATCCAAGTGAGGACATCAAGCATCATCATTAAATATATGTTGATGAAGATGCTAAGCGCTGGTAATAATGGAACGAACGGTACCTGTCGAGAAAAGAATGTTGTTACAAAGTACCGTGCAATGTTGCAGCCAGTG
>NQII01005327.1:68131-103043 GCA_002778355.1 Clitarchus hookeri
TGATGTTTTACCGGATTCTCGATATTCACGGTACACTCGTGAAATGGTCGTACGCGAACATCCAAATGTTATCGCTACCTCGGAAAGGTTATGTCCCATCTCTCGTGCGCCGACTATAACACCACGTTCAAACTCACTTAAATCTTGATAACCTGCCATTGTAGCAGCAGTAACCGATCTAGCTGCCGACCGCATCGCGTTACTCTGATTGGTTCAATACCTCTGTTATTTGCATACACACGCCTATACCAGTTTTTTTTTGGCTCTTCAGTGTATGTGTGACCAATCCAAGCCCATCATATGAGTAACGACTCTCTGCACAAGTATGATATATTATCATGGTATGGATCAGCATCTACCAACACTTTTAAAACCATAGCTGTCTACGGTTCACGAACCAATAGGCCCTTGAGACTTGAAATATATGAGGGCAGGTCGGATTAAAATCATTCGTGCTCTTCTCACACATCAATACTTCGATCAATCCCAATTCTCTGCAATCTGCACCAATCCTCACGAATACTCCGCACCAATCCTCCGCACTAATCCGTACCAATCCTTAACGCCATTCCTTATCAATACTCCGCACCAAACCGCAACACACCAATCCTCAACAATCCTCAGCACCAATCCGCACCGATCCTCCTCACTGATCCTCACCAATCCTCACGAATCCTTCGGTTTGTACCCCCCCCCCCAAATACATACATAAAGTACATTCAATCACTATCTACAAAATTTGTACATGTGAACTGAATTAACGTTTTGTATGCAGTCCACTATTCATGCATTTTTGTACTTAAAGTCTTTATTAATATTCTGTATGCGGATCATTACCTTAATAATTGAGTGCTCATAGCACCACTTTAAAGTTGTGAGGGATGAAAGGATACGACACACAAACAAAATTAAAACATAATTATTTTATAAAAAAAGTTTTATTATTATTTTACAGATTATAATTTCAGAAGAAAGCAATTCATCACACCATGCGATATATCCCCTCTCCTTCAGTTGTCTAATCATTGAAGATTTATCAACTATGTGTAAGAGGTACCCGCGGTTTTGCAGGTCAATCAAATGTCTGAGTCTATCAACGAGTTCTTTTGGGTCTTCGGGAAATAACTAGTCAGTATTCTCAGCATCTTCCGCCTTCTTCATGTCGCATGTTGTTGCAAATGTGGTAGAGTGGTGTGTCAGTGCATCGAGAAATTCGCCATCTTCTTCAGCTCCATAACTGTCGTCATAGTCACCAAAACTGCAGTCTTCATGATCCTCTTCACCTCCTGTTTCACCCTCATTATCAAGCTTACTTTTCTTTGTAGTAGGAGTTGCATGGTCATCACAGTATTTAGAGCCGACGACAGTTTATTTTTGAAGTTCGTCGACTTCGCTCGAAAGTCTTGCAAGTGTACGTTCCACACAAACCGACTCCACTGCACTCATCCCGTCTTTAGCATTAACTGCCCCCGTCATGATCGTCTGTGGAAGCAGCACCCACCGATGCAGCAGGGGGTATTAACGACATCACTTGCTGGCCCTCAAAAAACGAATCCTTGCAGTTCTTGATGTGTTCCTTCAATGTATCGCCTTGCATAAACTGCACGGGACCAATAACGTAATGTTTCCTCATGCAAAAATACTCACCGTACAGGCGTTTCTGTCATGTCGCCAAGAATTTTGACCGAACCTGAAAACTCTGTCGCAGAATCGGCACTGGCGACAATCAGGTAGCGATGATGCAGGCCTCGGTTCCATGATCGTTGAGGTCAAGGGCAGACCTTTTCATTAGCAATTAATCTTCACTGTATGGCGAGAGAATGCTTCCAAATCGATGTTAACATCCCACCGTCTGAACAACAACTAAGATATCAGTTTGAATCGCAGTTCTATATATACTTTCTCCCATCGCTCGGAAAACGCCGTCCGATATTTTCTAAGACCGAGAAAAAATTTATATTTTATTTAATAGTTTCGGGCTTCGGACTCGGGTCCCTACGCCATACTTAACAGTTACAAAATGCTTAAAAATTTGCAGGAGTTGCGCAAGTATACTAAACAGTGCACGAACTGCGCTAATAAGCTTAGAAAAATTGCGCTATTAGTAAAATTGCAAACCTCGTATTTTATCCTGACTCCATAATAACTCTTCTGAACATTATATTTCGCCTTTATTATATATTCCTTCCATCACTGGGCAAAATTACCAAATATTTTCTAAGTCCGAAAGAAAATTATTTTTTAATAGTTTCAGGTCTCGGACTCAGGTCCCTACACCACACATCGCCTTTGGAGATTGCTTAAAACTCTGTATAAATTATAAATGAATACTAAACAGTGAAAAATTAATGTAATAACATCGCTAAAAATGTTTCCAAAACTAGGGTCACTAATCAAATTGCGAACCTCTTATCTTACCCTAATTCCTATATCCGATGCCTAAAACCTGCATTCCTCGTTTATTATTCATTCCTGAAACATTCTCCCATTACTGGGCAAAAACAGCAGATTTTTTTCTAAGTTCGATAGAAAATGAATATATTTTTATGGTTTCGGGTTCCGAACTGAGGGCTCCACGCCATGCCTAACCGATGGACAAGGCTTAAATGCGTATATTAGGTGCGTATAAGAGCGTAAAAGACAAAAAACCACGTACAACGTTCGTTAAAAATTATTCGAAACTCGTGTCATTAATAAAATTGCTAACCTCTTATTTCATTCCGACCACTGAATTATTCTCCTAAAGCTCTCATTTCGCCCTCATTATATATTTCTCCCATCACTGGGCAAATATACCAAATTTTTTCTAATTTCGATAGAAAATTAATATGTATATGGTTTCGGGTCTCGAACTGGAGGCCTTACGACATGCCTAAACGATGGGTATTGCTTAAATATTTATATCGGGTGCATACAAGAACATAATTAGTCAGAAAATCATGTACAAAGTTCGTTAAAAATGTTCGAACGCACAGGTCGGTATTCGAACTGTGGAACCTATATCACCCTATGTCATATTCATTCTTTGTCCAAAATTTGTCTAACAACCTATTTTTTATGTTTCATACACCATAAATTTATACCGAATTTATTCCAGTGATTTTTAATAAAGAGGAACTTAGGCGTTTCTTCCATGGAAATACATTAGTGTGCTTATCTTCGTTTTGGTACATGGCATCTGGCAGCAGGAGGTAGGAGTTTTCCGCCATCTTGGATGACGTCACAGGCGCGACCGGTGATTATGTTCTGACGTCATGGCGGCCATTTTTGTTACCCATGTTGAAAACTATGTGATACAAATATAAAATAAATTTCTTCTTGGCTAATGCCCTAAGTCACTTGCACTGTTACAGTTTTATTTTTAGCCCACAGTCCACAAGGGTGAATAAGATAAACTGCTGTATTCACGCCAAAACAACACACGAGTACAAGCTGTTTCAGACACCGTTTCCGTAAAATAAATTCACGAATATTTTTGGTCTTTAGCTATAGGGTGTCCGATTTATCTAAGACACATGTTTTAATTTAGGTGTAATTGAAGCTTACCTTAGCAGAAGCACACATGCGGCCACGATGGTGTAGGCCAGAAGTGTTCCTATCGACATCATGTTGACAAGGTGGCTCAGTTCGAACAAGCCTCCCATAAGACCTGAAACACAACAAGGTTCGAGAGAGAGACTAAGTTGAGAGGGTGTGGTTCGGGGCTTAACAGTGACATTTTGAGCGCGGGTGAGAGTGAAATGAGGTGGGGAAGGTGCAGCGGTGGAATACGAGGGTGAGGGGAAATGGAAGTGCCCCGAGAAAACCCGCCGGTCAACGGCAAAGCCGCCCACAGCGAAAATCCGGGAGTGACCCGCCGGGAATCGAACTCGACTAGGAGGCGAATAGTTGAACTACTTAACCACCACGACTCCCTGTAAGTTTACAATAAGGAAATACTTAAATAACAAAAAGCAGTAAAGGCAAAACAAACGTTTAATTAAGCTCATCGGGAACTTAAGAGTGTGAAACGTCTCCCACAACCTCATATTTTGTGTACACTGCACGCACATAGCATATCACCTTGATTATTACTTTGTAATTCGTCTTATTATTAGTGTATAAACACCAAGAGCAATAATTATATTTGCTACGGGGAATATTCCCTTTCTGTTTCCGCACTTAATATGCGTGTCTTTTTGACACGAAAAACCATAACTAAAATGTAAATACCCTCTCATCCTCTGCCAAAAATAGTATTTACGTTACTCGTGTCTGCTTCTGTGTTGAAAAGCAATTTTTTTTTCTTCCAATTCTGAGTTCACAACAACAGGCTCAAGATGTGTGTAGAACTGATTCGTTCAAAACCGCAGCCGAAAGATATACTGCCCGGAAATTCTTTTCCCACGCCCAAATTTGCCGCCAGTCGCCGCGAGCACCCCCCCCCCNCCTAACCAGAGCCTCACGCATGCGCAGCGCCTTCTCAAAGTCAAGTTCCCATCGTAACCGCGTACCCGATCGAACGAGACCACACTTATTTCAATCGTGATATATTAGTCATGAAGTTATTGTCCTGGAATGGATCACCCTACGAACATTACAACTCCCCGTCCGTCCTGGTACCCCTTGTGACGTTCTAATTTTAAAAGCATATTCATGTCAAAATACATTCTGTTTTTATTACAACGCCAATGTGGGAATTGGAAGAGGGGTGGTGAATAATCATTAGACCGCAAACTCTTTGGAATGCCTGTTGTTTTGCGTAAGTTTGTTGGTATTCTCCGTAGCCAATTGGCTAATGTTTCTCCCCGCTGACCACAGGGGTCCGGGTTCGAATCCTGAAAAATCCACGATGTCTGTTTGGTATAATATGCGTGTTTATGTTCCGTTACTATTTGAGCCAACTTTCCGATGAACCTACCAGAGAAAAAAATTTATGTGAAATAGTTTTTAAAATAGTTATATTAACCACCGCCTTAAGGGTTTTAAATACACGTTTTTCGACGAAACTATCAAACGTGGATCCAACGGGCTGATCTACTATAATAACACATTTCAGACGAGAGCTGTTGAGTTCTTTCAGAATGTCACGCACGTTAGAAACACAATTTCCGAGTACTCCAAAATGGCTAAAAACGGCTTTTTCAAAGCGCTATAGCTCAAAATGTACGAGTAAGACACCTGCAACACTACTCAAGGACCCTGCACTGAACCTTCCTACACACTTCCCACCAATAAAACAATAGGATCACCGCTGAAAGTCCCATAGGTATACGCAGTGCGACTAGAACGCTGCACGCCGGTACAGAGCCTTGCGCTTAGCGGCGATGGCTCACTCGGTGCGCGTGGCAATGTCGCCCTTATCGCTCTAGCTCTTCTCTGACTCGAACGCGGAAGAAAAAAAACTCCAGGTAGGTGGGAGCCTTAAACACGTCTTAACTAACATCACGCGTCATAATATTGTATACTGTGCTTGTTAATTAACCGTAATTGTGTGCCGCGTGTTCCATTACGTACCTGTGAGAACTCCCGCTAGCAGTGTTGCCACTACAGGAGTGTGCAGGCGAGAGTTGACCATGCCCAGAAACCTGAAGAGCAGTCCATCGGTAGCCATGGCGTATATTATGCGAGGCAGAGGGAACATGGATCCAAACAAGCTGTGATCGAAAAAAAATGTGAAAGCTAAGGTGTTAAGAATAGCATAAACAATTATAATCTATTTTCAAAGTGTCTTTGCTCAAATAAGGAGATAGCAAAGTGAAGAAATATAACCTCGTATACGTTACTCTTCAAATGTTGCCAACGTCATTATTTATATTAAACTCATTGAAATATGCATATTAAATACAGGAAAATCCAAAACAAAACAACCTACTTAAATAATGGTTACTTAGAACTATTGTGAAGCTGCTCTAGAAATCTTATTTTCTCCCTCCCTCATGATATAAGTATCATATCCATTTTAAAATTCAGTGACAAGCAAACTGTTTCTTTTGTAGGTTACTGATCTGTTATGTAGCCTTAAATATTATTGGGGAAAAAAATTAGTAAACTAAACAAATTCGGAGATGCAATTAAAGATTCTGTTTCTTCCGTATAAACGAAAAAAAAAAAACTGCTGGAAACGACTGGTACGGCACATCGTCTTGAAACCAGTTGGTCACATTTATTCTGAAAATAATTTACTTCTCTGTTGTTTTGTTTAATACATTTTTAGTCTCTTGCCAGATCAGTGGCTTAAATTAAGTGGGTGCGTGAAAGACAGATTGTAATACCTCTTCCCCTTTTTCGGCATTGAAAGTTTAATCTCAATCAAATTATTCACTTGAGACAGTGGTTAATGCGCTGACCTTACTTACGATGTTTTACGTAATTAAATCTGGTAAAATCGTCCAATAAGGATACGAATTTGAGTGAGAATGTCAGTATCTACGTAATTTTGAGGCATTATCATGAAAGGGAGAAGACGACATCGACAAGCAAGCCCATCCCCTCTTAGCGACGTAGGAAAGCACGTACACACAACAATTAAATTAACAGAACTAACAAAAACTTAAAAATACTGCAATTTATTTAATCTATAAGGGATTTGCAATTTGCAATTTTATAAGTGGCGTGAAAGACGTTGATACCTAGGGCCACTGATTTTTCGCGTAAAAATCGGAGCACATAATAGATTTCAATACTATATATATATATATAGTATTGAAATCTACTATGTGCTCCGATTTTTACGTGAAAAATCAGTGGCCCTAGGTATCAACGTATATATATATATATATACACACATACAAACACCTCAGCTGTTGTCATATCTCCATTGGCTGCTGGTGCCGTGTCCGCATTTGACCTAACCACTCAGGATTACGTAACTCGTGCGTAACCTTCGATGCTTATAACTGAGTCTTGTCTCTAAATGTTTTCGCGAAACATGACAACGCCCAGCGATACCCTTGACGCAGAACACGTGTAGCCTTTGCGCTCCATTTTCCTTATGTTGAGGTAGAAGCACCATCAGGAGATATTTCAGTTTCAACTGGGAATTGTCGACAACAAACTATATGCAGCCTATTATGACCGTGTCGTTAGAACTTAAGCCTATTTTTAATGATGATACTTTGAAACGAAAAACTGACAATGCCTCATTGCTACAAATTTTTTTTTCCGTTCAACATGTAGGGGGAGGATAGAATTTGAAATTACTAAAATAATCATAGCATCGAAAAAGGTGTCTTTCTTCAGAGAAGTCAGGTATAGTTGTAAATCGAGGATGATTTCGTAAAAACATTTCTAATATGTAGGATATACAAATTTTAGATGTTGCTTCAAATTAATGTCACGTCACTACTACTCCGAAACAAATGTAGAAGAATTTACTTTTGAAATCAACTAAGAACAACTTGTAACTTACATTAAGAAGCACTGCTTGATATTTTTTTTGCAAAATAAAAAAATATATATATCTTACTCTACCTCCGTCCAAAACACCATTGTTCGAAACACCGCCCCACTTTAAGCTCAAAGCAAACAGCCTTACATTTGTAAATGCATGCATAATCACCAGTGATAGATAAGTTCGTGAGTAATACCTTGCGCAGAGGCCAAAAATACCGCCGACACTAACTATCCACTTGGCCACCGGCCAGCCGACACTCGTGAAAACATGCGGGATGGGAGCATCTTCATCCTGCAAATGCAGAAGAAAAAAAAAACGTAATGAGGACAATTTTACTGTATACGAATAAGGGGAGAAAATAAATTACAAGAGCGAAATGTTTCATTCCTAGCTGTACATATGTTTTGAATATTTTATTTTCTAGTTTCCTAATGAGACAACAGCAATTTATTAATAAATGTTATTTTATGCTACGTGTCTTTTAAATGTAAAAATCCTCCGTGAAATGTTCTGTGCTACAAGTGATTCAAAATAGGATGATTACATGCGCAATATAGAGATAATAAACGAACAATTTAATTTTGCTAAATAGTATAATGTTAAATGTTAATATGCAGAATGATTTAATAAAAAAAATATGTTAAATGGGATGAAAAATATTTTTACGGTCGTTTTTACCTCAAGGAATTAATATACTCATTTATAGGTATGGATAAAAATACATCAACCACGACGACAAAAACACACTTAGTTTGAACTTTTGTTTTGAGAAAGGCGTCTTTGTGTTGAGAAGTAATTACGAGTTGTGGCTATTAATCAAGGTAACTGGTGAGAAAAGTGTGGTTTAGTACACAATATTACAAGGTGTTTTTATCTACTTCAACATACTGCTATCCCCTCTCTTTATACAACAGCATGTGTTTTTCCCGCTGTTCAAAGCGGATCTGCAACTCGTCAACTATAACCTTAGTCAACAGGTCGGTCATGTTTCTTTACTCCCCTTCAACAGAATGAAAACGCGCTCCTTGTTGAAGTCACACTGTGCCAGAACTGGCGAATGTGGAGGATAATCGACCACAGAAATGCGTTTGCCCGCTCTAAGTTCTTCAGAGTAAGGACGTTTGTCACGGAAGTCGATGTCCTTATGCAGAATTCACGAGTTTTTCTTCTTAAGATCCGGTATTTTCTTCTTCACTCATTACCTCAGCTTTGTCGGAGATTTCCCATTTCAACTACTGATTTATGCTTTGACCCTCACGTACTCATATTCGACTGTGTTCACCTCATAGATGTCGAAGAAAACTACTAACATTATCTTCAGTTCAGACTTGCTCTTTCTCGCTTTCTTCATTATTGGTGACAAGGACCTCTCTCAGTGCCTCGACTCTCAAATATATTTATTCTTTCTTTACTTTCACAAGTAATTTTAGGTTCAATTGCTGCTAGATTTGTGTGCCAACTGTGTTCCCGGCAAGATGACGCGGCAGATTTCTCTTTCGCCAAAGCCCAGAGGTAAACAAAACCACACAAATGACGGACCGAAGGTTGTTTACCCTGGAAGCATCGAGGACACCTACAACATGTCCGCTTCACTCTTCACAAAGCGTACAGCCTCAGGGGATCTCGTTACCATTACTTAATAACCACACACCGTGTATTAACTGTATATTATCAATTAACAAATGCCGTACATTTTAAAATATTTTTTTTTTTAGAAAAATTAGTTTATTGATTTTTTTTTTATAGTTTGTAAGCATCGATTCAGAACACAGAGTTAATGTTTTACGTCGTGTGGTTATGCACAACGGCGAGAAACGACGGCACCTGGAACTCCTGTGTTTAGCAAGCTCCGAAACACGGTTACCAACTCGATACTCAGAAATGTTTGTAACGATACCAATTTGGCGCTATCAAAACAACACGGATTGTATTATAGGTTAAAAAAAAAGTTTCTGTAAATAAGTACTTGGAAATGCCTGTAAACAGCCTCTGCAATGAAACTAACTAAATGATATCCAAAATTCACTAAAAAAAATATTTTATTTGTATAAAAGCATGCGGTCTGTTGAAAAAACAAACGCAAACAAACATCCTCGTCACTGTTTGACCACGTGATCTTGTAAGTTCTATTGGAGATGGGTTGAGTTATTGCTGGAGACGTGCCCAGGAAACGAGAATCGGTATATTACAACTTTACTTTTCTGTGATCACGGCCACCGAGGACTAATTCAGTCTTAGTTATGAAAAGTTTAAAGGCAACCATCATATGTATAGTCGGTTCCGAACAACCTGCTTACTGAATGCTGACTCTTATTCTGGGTTGATAAGTGAGTGAATATTAAACCGTTACATATTGTTTCAGTGAACACAGTTATTAATAAAGCTTTCATTTTGTTATTTAAACATTTGTGTGGGTGATTTTACAAGCACTTTTTTTTACAACGTCCATGTTTTCAACACGTGCTTGCTATAAAACTTTTCTACCTATTAAACATTTTAGTTTAGTATGTAAAAATATTTATTTATTCACTTATACTTAATGAACACAGCCTGTAAAGTGCACAGTAGTTCACATGTGCACTACTTATTTAAAACAATTTGTTTAAATAAATTATGCATACAAAATAATACGGTGTCTTAATACAACAAGAACCCAAAATTAAGTAAATTCTTTCAGCACTAAAATAAATAACTGGAAAAAATATTTGTTTTCACTGATGGACAAACTGAAACATTGTATCTTGTCGTTCAAACACAATATCAAATGAACGGCAAGTTAAATTGTCTGGAACAACAAAACAAAACTGCAAAAACCTTCAGCTAATTTCAAATGAGACATTTTTAATATCTCAAAAATATACGTGAATTTTTTTTTTAAGTAATTATACTTGAAGTTTGTGACGACTCACCTGCTCATAATAGGGCACCATCATTGTCAAAACAGTCGAAACTCCAAAATATGACAGAAAAACTATCATAAGTGAGAGTAAGATTGCAAGTGGAATGGCCCGTTGTGGCTTCTTCACTTCTTCACCTGCGGGAAATAAATTTACAGTTTATCGCCTTCCACTTATTGCAATATACACTGAAGAGCCAAAAAAAACTGGTACACCTGTCTAATATCGTGTAGGGCCCCCGAGCACGCAGAAGTGCTGCAAGACGACGTGACATGGACTCGACTAATGTCTGAAGGTATGCAGGAGGCAATTCACACCATTAATCCTGCAGGGCAGTCCACAAATCCAATCTGCGCCAATTTGAGAAAGGGTTGCACGTCTGTCACGTTTAATGATTCTCGTCAGTCGTCGTTTGTCCCGTTCTTTCACGATTTTTTTTCCGGCCGCAGCGATGTCTAAGATGTGATGTTTTACCAGATTTCCGATATTCACGGTACACTCGTGAAATGGTCGTACGCGAACATCCAAATGTTATCGCTACCTCGGAGATGCTATGTCCCATCTCTCGTGCGCCGACTATAACACCGCGTTCAAACTCACTTAAATCGATATAACCTGCCATTGCAGCATCAGTAACCGATCTAGCTGCCGACCGCATCGCGTTACTCTGATTGGTTCCATACCTCTGTTATTTGCATACGCACGCCTATACCAGTTTTTTTTGGCTCTTCAGTGTAAATTGAGACATATTGTAATAAAATTAACAATAATTACACTGAAGCGTCAATATGTATAGTTTAATACATTATAATGTATACACACTTTACACCATTAAGAAGGAATATATTTTAAAATTCAGATGTTGAAAGTTTGGTGACTGTTAGTAATGTTTGTCTTTATAGTATTTGGCCAGTTATCTGTTATAACCTAATTGTGCGTTTGATTATATCAACGCACTTGACTGAGTTTTGACAGAAAATGGCTTGGATAATTGTATTTTATAATTTTTTTTTAAGTAATTAGAGAAACAAAATAACTGATTTTTGTGTTTGTGTGATGACGTCACCTCTTGGTGAACGGACGATACTGTGAGGAAAAAAAATTGTCTACGAACTTAATTGACATCTATGCCTTACGCCGTCTGAACGAAAACTACAAGCAGACGCAGGCGACAGTACAAGACACATACATCGTGATGGCAGTTTCTATGTGCGAGATACATTATCTCTGTCCTATTGCGCGAAACGTTTGCATAGGCCATGTTAATGTTTCAATAAAATAAACTCTTAACTCTTGGTCTGTAAGAAAGACATCATTTTTATTGCGTTGTTGTACATACTGTAATGTCTACATAACAAAGTATTTGTTTTCCAAGTGCCATTTCAAAATAGAATAAACAATTAAAAATTTTAACAAATTTCGATAATTCCTGTATTATGCCTAAAATATAACAACATTTACTGGAATATGAGTTAAGAAAAACGTTGATTTACCTGTAGTTGCTATGCAGTCGAATCCTACAAATCCGTAGAAACAGGTTGCCGCCCCTTTCAGCACCCCAGCTATACCGAACGGCAAAAATCCTCCTTCTCCGCCGTTCACGCCGTCTGGAATGTCGTCTCGGCGAATCTTCCAGTTAGCGGCATCAGCTGCGTGCAGAATAATCACAAAGTCAGCTTGAAATACAGCACGTATCGCGTGTGAGAGGCATAGGAATTCTTAGGTCTCATCATTCAGTCGGCAGGTAAAAATAACACGATGAATCATGAAATAGTTTCGTTAAAGACTCCAGCTCTTAAAAGGTATTTCTGTTTGGCTTAAGCAGGGTTTACCCCGTAGGCACGTCTTATTGGCGAGAGTATAAATGTCAGTACATTAATATGTATTTAAAAAAAAGGTTTAAGACGGCAGGACATCATTATTGTGGGTTTCGAAACACTTGACGGCACTTGACACACCGACTCGGTGTTCAAAGATATTTCAGCCACGCTTTAGCACTCGCTGAGAAGAAGGTTTCGATGAATAAAACAAAGTTTGTTTGGCGATGCTAAATTATTTGTTTCCTTAGGGGCAGTTAAATATTTTGTTGTTCACATTTGGTTGTCACAAACTTGGACGATTTGGTTGGTTCAGTTAAAAATTTCTACGTACATACGAACATTGAATAGTTTCGGTTATCATAAAAAGAGTGACATCACGACCGAGATTTGAAGCCAGAGTACTTGCTTCGAAACAATACGATTAGCGATCTCGGCTTACACTACTACTGATGGAGTTAAAATGTTTGTAAATAAATAATGTTTCAGCCTAGATCATGTACAAAAATTAATCTTTTCAAATTTTAAACGTTTAATTTTTTATTTCCTGTTTAACCTTTTTTCATTTGGGATTGTTTATGCAATTATTAAGCATTAATATATGCACTAAGAAACACTGTTACTATCCTAATTGTCACGAAAATTACAAACCAGGCCTGGAATCGCATTTTCGGACCAACGCAATCAAATGTCCCGATTACTCTACAGCCAACCAAGCTGTTTTGTCGCCGCAACAAATTTTCTTATAATTAAATATCATATTTTTTTCCGGTAACCAAATAGTTCATTCATGACAAACGAAATATTTATTTGACTCTCCTATGTTTTAATATTTACGCTAACCAAACCGATTAGTTGGTCGTACTTGTAAAATATTTATGTGTACTAAATACATATAGATAATGTTGGAATAACTAAATAACGGTTTGGATTAACAAATTGTTTTTAAATGATTTATTCGGTTCAAAGGAACGAATACAAATGTTTGGAGCAATAGCAGATTAGACGAGTGAACAAAACACCGTATTTTCAAGCAAACTTATTCTATATCTATAAGTGATTATTTCTCTGAGTGCAGAGTACTTAAGAATAAAAATATGGTACAGCTCCTTACTCCGTGTACTCGAGGCGCACAGGTCAGGAAAATGGCGTCACCGGCCGGCAACACATCGGAACGCCGTTCGCCAATCAGCGCCCGGCCACTTACTGCTAGCCAGCCGTCCAGCCAATAATAAGACACATGACATGTGTTTTCTGCTTTGCTAGAGCAGCGGTTTTGTGACCATATCGTCTCCTCCCGTGCCTAATCAATAAAGTATAACGGGAGACAACTTTCTGAGAGATATATAATAGCAGAGTGCACATCAGGTCTCATTCTTACATTCAGGCTTCCAAAAGGCCACACAGCTGTTTATTTTGTCACATCAGTCCTTCGATGTGTGTGCACTCTTCACCAGTCTAGTTTCCCCAGTATTTTTGAGCTCGGTCAGTGCTCTAATTGACAGCAGTTGAATGCTGCCAATACAAAGAGATCACGCCCTTTCCAATCGCAGTGGGTGGATGTTCTCCACCCGAGGGTGGTTTCACCTCACCTGTGAACAGCAGAGTACGGAGTTGAATCCGTAAGTGCCACCTTGATGGGGCCAAGGACTATCCACCTCACGAATATCACTGAGACTCAGTGCCTGCTCTAGAGCCTCGCGTAGTCTCTCAGCGAACGGGTACCCCCACATCTAGAATTACCGCCACTTCATGACACATCTGTATATGGGCTGTCCACGGTAAAGTGAGCACTTTTGAGGTCCTACTTACGTCTTCCTTTCATCAATTTTTTACCCTTTAACCACCTTTTTTAAATAAATATTTCCTACGTAAGTAATAAAACATAGTGTGTATATTCCACCACATTTGGAAGTTAACATCTAATGTTAAAATAAATAAATATATTGACTATTATTCCGAATGGGAGGGCTTTCAAAAGTGCTCACTTTACAGTGAATAGCCTGTACCTACCGATTCTGTCTCATGGCTCCGGTGAAAGGTAGTGGGCTACTTCACATCAAGGGCACTGCCTACCAGCTAGTAAATGCAGCATTTTATATATGAAATCCCATGTTGCGGAAATTTCAAAGGGTCAGAATCGTAGCCACACTGTCTCCTTGATACCTCTTAATGACATAACGACATGAGAAACAGGCATCTCCTTACAAAACTACCTAACACCTTATGTGTAAAGCATATGATATAAAATATGTTTTTATTGGCTATGCTTTACCGCAGTGCCCGTTGCACTTGCATTAAGGCCGCCGTCTACCTGGAACTTTTTCCCACGTTTAGGCCGAGAAGCGCGGGAGCGATAAGGGCGACACTGCCACGCGCATCAAGTACGCAATCGGCGCTAAGCGCAAGGCTCTGAACTGGCGTGCAGTGTTCTCGTCGTGCTGCGTGTACCTATGGGACTTTCAGCGGTGACCATATTATTTTATTAGTGGGAAGTCTTTAGGAAGGTTCAGTGCAGGCCCCTATAGTAGTTTTGTATGTATCTGATGCGTGCATTTTGAGCTACAGCGCCTTGGAAAGGCCGTTTTTAGCTGTTTTGGAGTACTCTGAATTTATGTTTCTAACGTACGTGATATTTTGAAAGTACTTAACAGCTCTCGTCTGAAGTGTGTGTTCTTTTCGTAGATCAGCACGTTGGACACATGCTTAATAGTTTCGTTGAAAAACGTGTATTTGGAACACTCTGCAACGCAGTTCAAGCGCCAGGTAGACGGGCGCCTTAATGCATACCGTTATAATATCGTGAGTTCAACACGAAGAAAGCAGATTTCAGTGAAAAACTTCTCATCTCCTTTTTGCGTGCTGCAGATTCCACTCGAACGTAGCTCAGGAATAGGCACGAATGTTACCTCTCTCTTTCTCTCTTTATTACAAAGCAATATTATACAAAAAAAACGTAATTTTTTTCCTCCACGAAGCGAATCAATTTCTGTTTGCTTTTCCTTATTTTACAATGCGAACGTTGAAAACACCATCATGCTATAGGCTGTTTACGGTTAATTGAGCGCTTTCTGAATACAACAATTTTAAAACGTAACTGGCTCTAGCTGTACATATTTTAACGGGAACACTGACAGGCCTGCGCCAATAAAAGTTGGTAATGATGGAGGGAAAGTAGTTCCACGCATTGGCGTTGAATTAAACGTGTTAGATAAACATCTGCGAATACTGAAATAATTTGTTTTGATTTATGTAATTTTTAATGCAAAAGTGTAAGAATAAGAAAATTGGCTAAACATTCACTTTTTGATAATTTAACAGGTTCACTTGTGTGCTTATCATGTCATGCTCCACGTCCTTGATAGTGCATCCCATAGAATCTGAAAACCATAGTATTAATGGGATTGTTACAGCATGAATGAAGTGATTAGGCCCATGGCAATGTTAATTTTTCATGTCGCGGAATAATACACAATGTGCATTCAAGTAGATCTTAAGCTGGATTTCAAAAAGTTCTCAGTTTACCGTGAAACCGCCTTTAACTATTATTACCTTTTACTGATCCAACGATGATCACGAAGAGTATCACAACAATGTTCACAAGTGTGAACAAGGAATTTATGTACGAAGATTCTTTTACTCCGACAGCCAAAACAACTGAAAAAGAAAAAAAACAACACAAAACTAAGGCGAGCGAAAATGAGGCGGTAGGAAATACAGGTACATTTTGTTGTCCCTCAGTCAACGGCCCATTGCCTAGAAAGGCTACATAGTAAGGTTGAAACACACACTAACAAACTTCATCTAGTCCTAGTACATAGCATGAAAATTTCTGGCCCATTTCGTAATCTAACACATTCTGAATAGTAAACAAGTTGACACCATCAACTGCTCAATCAATAAATGCAAAAAAAAAAAAAAAAAAAAATTGAGTCACTATTATTTAGCGAAAATATTTAGTGGTAACATTTTTAATGAAATTCTGTTCTTAACTACTTATTTAGCTCAAACTTGTATTAGTTCTTAATTTATGCTTCTTCACCGTGTACACAGGCAACGAATAAACGCCTTAAAGAGGTAGTGCCAATATGTAGAAGGGCATCCGAATGAATCCTGCGCTGAGTATAAGTAATTAAATTAACCCATTCAGACCCACTTTAACTTACGGTTTCAGGTGTTGAAAACATAGAATTTTATGATACGTGCTTGACTTAAGTCGACACAACACATGTTTCGTCGTCACAGTCAATGAACTGTATGCTATATGTTCGGCTGCAGTTATATTAACCAATTATGACCTAGACCAGTTGCCAATAATTTTCCCACGGGTAAGATCATAGGTCATTGAGCATCGCAGTGTGCAGGACAGACCAAAAATTATCTACACGTGCGTAATGTGCACACTGGTTCTGAATGGGTTAACAATTATTATTAACGTATAGAGAGCTATGTTGTTACAGAAGACGCCAGAGTATGATATTAAAATGCACACAAACGCAGAAAATAAGCCGAGAGTAACTGTTGTAAATACAAATAATTTATTATTTACGTACCTTTTGACTACTACTAACAGTTTATTCTCATGTTATACTCTGATTTCTTGAAAACATATCTGTGAAATGGTTTACGTCAATTACAATAATTTTACGCTAAAAACAAAGTCCAGCTCTTGAAGAACGGTCCTCAAATAACAACAGAAAATTCTATTCAATTTTTTCCCGAATCTGAAGTATTTTAAAAAAGCATTGTCGGGCCTCAAATATATTGCCGTTCGTTTGTAGTTGACTGCACGTTGAGCTGGGGGATTGCGGTTTAATATCCATTTACTAACCCTTTCAGTCAAAGATAAATCAATAATTTTAGGCTTTGCAACGAACAAATCTTTTGTTCGGTACTGTACTCATATTGAGACGACGCCTTGTCTTACGTCTGTACCAATAGAAATCTCTCTGTGCCATATGCTACTGGCAGCAGTGGTTTACGAGGCTACGGAACATGGTCCCAGCGGCGAATATTGCCTCCCACGCGTAGAGAGGGCCTTTCTCATTGGACGATATGTTCTGCTGTGTCCAGTGCTGACCATACACGCTACTCCATTTGCAACGTCCCTGATAGAGGACATTGTGACTGAAAGGGTTAATGTTAGGACGTTTCTACAGACTACGCGTAAATAACGCAGTACTATACTGGGATAGCCAGAATTAAGCAAAGGGTGAACAGTTAGAATAAAGTGATACATAGTATGATGCTGGGCCTAATATGTAATATATATATATATATATAATCTGAAAATCTAAATGCTTATTTCAAGAGGAAATTGTCAGCTGAGGGGAAATTGCAAACAGGCAACAGATAATTTAAGGTTCACGGCGAACGTGGCCGGCATGGAAAGTAATTACACAGAAAAAATTCAATAAAATACGGGTCAGTCAAAAAGAGGATTTTATACGCCAATATCTTTCAGTTTCAAGCTTACCATACGTTTATAAATCCAAAGTGTTTAATCGAAATATTATACTTGGCACATTACCGAGATTCTGATATGTTGCTCTCTACTGGATAAAAACAATAAAAACGACAGTAATGTGGGAATAAACTTATATCCTTGTATTTTAGAGTTCATTTAAATTAAAAAAACCGTAAAGTCAAAATGTATATGGAATTTTCGTTCAAATAGTTTGTGACCAATCAACTGTAAATTGTTAAAATATATCTTTATGGAACAAGCGTAAGTAAAACATAATTTATGGATTTGTCCCTGTTAAGACGGTCTTAAAAACGAAAGCATAAAATGTGAAATCGAGATCCGGATTCGAACTCACCATTTCCAAGCCATTGATTTAAGTAATTTGACTAAACTTAATATTCAGTTAATCAAGGGACAAAGTTACATAAGTCAAAATTAACTAAATGGTTTCCTGAAACAATATTGAAATGATTAACACTGTGACCATCTGGAGTGCAAATCGTTCACAGTTATTGAAATTCGTTCAGCGAGACAGTTTTTACGTGACAAAAGAAAAACCAAGAATTTGAATATAAAAAATTTAATAAATAACATATAAATGTTACGAATGTGACAAACTATCAACGAAGAGTAAATATGTTTAAAAAAAAGGGGGTAGAATTTTAAAGGAAGCTCTTGGTATTTCTGTCGGTATAGACACAAAAAAAATTGAAAAATAAGTTACCTGCAAGAACAAGTGAAATCACAAATGCGAACAAGTCAAAATACGGAGATAGTATTGGAACATTTATTGGAGCAAACGATATGAATGCCTTCTTCATCGTGTCGTTCATCATGGAATCCATATACATACTTAAGCCTCGAACGACACTTGCTGAACCTGCAAAAACAAAAAAAAACACAAATGAAATCCAGATGGTAACGGACTTACAGTTACGAAAATGTTTTACAGAGTATGGAAAAAAGAAAAATGTTTGTTTATACAATCTAAAAATTATTAATTTTTCCTTTCAATTTTTAAGGTTTTTGCGTTTACAACATCCAAAATATTTTTGAGGTTCTTTTGAAACTTACGTTCACTGCCAAAACAGGGTACAAAAATATTATTTTAACAAAGAGGTTTTCACCCAGCACTATGTGACTAATAATAAGTTTATTTATTTTTATGCAACATGGATAATCAGTGTCATTTTACAATGAGTGGGTAATTATATTGTTCAAATCAAATAACTGCACTGCATTCGCCTGGAGCAGAGCCGGAAAATCACTTTGAAGAGGCCATCCCCGAGGGGAGAGGGGAAGAAGAATTGAACTTAAAATCTCCATAATGCTAGGTAGGAATTATGTCACATGACTAAAATGCTCAGACACGACATGCATATTAAGTGCCACTGCATTTTAAAGTAACGATTGCTAGCTTTCATTCTCAACTGCGTGGGAGGATTACCAAACTAAGTGACGTATGAAATAACGATGGAATGAATTGTATAGAGGATACAGAACAAGCTGCCTGAGAGAAACCCTCTCTCAACGCTGGCAGCACCTAGGTTCGAACCAGCGAATCCATGAAAGGTATAACTTGCCTGTAACTACACAACTTTTACATTACGCAGTTCAAACAAACCAACATAAACTGTTTGTATTTTGTCAACCAACGTCAAGTTCACTAAGCCGTCGGTCTGAAGATTCAGGAGTTTCTGGATTCGAACCCAAGGTAAGAAATGACCACCAGCTCAGTAGTAAATCGTTCCCCTTGTCAGCACTTTAGCACCAAGAAAATATGGAGAAGAACAATAATACATTTATAGTTTACGTATGTATTAAGATAAATTATTTTATGCAATCACTCACCAATTACGTATTCTAAAATTAGATTCCAACCGATGATGAAAGCAATGAACTCCCCCATGCTCACGTAGCTATACGTGTACGCTGAACCAGCTTTAGGAATTCGGGCGCCAAACTCTGCATAACAGAGCCCTGGAACACATGGATTACGCAGTATTACAACAAACAAATAAGTTAGTTCAGAAAGTAATCTGCTAGTTGCGAAAAGATTACAGGGTAAATTAACAAAATCACTGCCTTAGTAGGGAAACAGGCAAACCAATTTGTACACGTAACGGGGCAGCGGTGGCGTAGTGTCCAGGGCGCTCGCCTCCCACCACGGCGATCCGGGTTCGATCCCCGGCGGGTTCACTCCTGAACCCCCGCATGTGGGAATCGTGCTAGACAATGCCGCTTGCCCGCGGGCTTTCTCGGGGTGCTCCGGCTTCCCCCGGCCTTGCATTCCAGCGCCGCTCCTTTCTAGGGTCTCATTTCTGTCATGCCCGGGGATGACGGTCACCTACGGGTCCCAGCTGGAAAGACCGTCACTCGGAGGGTGTTGCTTTTCCCTGGGTGCACTACCCACACGCCATTTATTTATTTTTGTACAAGTGACATTCGTGATTAAGGCACCACGTCGAGGTTTAGGTATACACAGATTTCACATTCACGTGTGGCCTTGATTCTTACAGCTTCTTTTATTTAGGATGAGTTAACTTGAAGACGACGGGGTAGGTGTGGTGGTTGAGAATAGAAATTAGCGCAGCTTGCTAGTAGTAGCAAACGTGATCTGCGAAGGGGAGCTAGAACAGATGAAGGTAAACCTCTGGATTCTAAAGTTCTCCCCTAACCCACAATACACCTTTCCATTTCATTGTTCGTATCCGAGTCGAGTCGGCGAAGTTGACTTGAACATTACAAACGTGTGACCCACAGTGAAATCTTAAGTTCCTCACTTAAATCACGGCATGTTAATAGCTGTTTCTAAACACATTTATTAAAATGTGTTAAATTTGTATGTGATCAGTCTGGGTTATGGTCTAAATTAAAATTTTGAGTCTCTGATTAGTTAATGGTCTGTTCCCAGTATCGTCTATCTTTCAGGAAAAAACTGCGTGAGATCACCTCGTGTGTGACGTGTTTGGCTGTTTCCCGAAGATGTCATATCCGACAAGCGTACTTCTGTTAACATAAAAGTATCTTATATCAGACTAAATTGAAGTTTTACTTATATTTTATCTGTAGATTGTATTAGTTCATTTATAATTAACACGAATAAAAACAGACAAAAAATACGTGTGTTGGTAATACCTAGGGCCAGTGATTTTTGGCGAATAAACCGGAGCACCCAGTAGACTTCAATACTATATATACACCTCGGCTGTTGTCCTACCTCCATTGGCTGCTGGTGTCGTTTCCGCATTTGACCGAGCCACTCATGATGCCGTACCTCCGACACTGTACATTCATGATTCGTGTACAAACAGTTAACACGGACCAGAACATGCTTCAGCCAATCAAAAAAGCTAGACGATTCTACAGTGCTTTGAACTTTTTCTGGTCCCGAAATCTTTTCGCGAAATGCCACTGTCCCTAGTAATGCCTAATGAGTAGGGACAGGAAAATTTCGCTAATTCATTTTTGGGCAAGATGGACTTCAAATACGCGTGTATTTCTGCATTGTTTGCAATTGGATCACAGTTTATTGGACACACTCATGTGAACTCTGAGCCAGTAACAAACCTGCAAGGAACCAAGCACCAAATCGCGTGCCACCTGTTCTGAGGTAAAACTGGCTATACAGAGTGCTGAAGCTCGAAAATTCATAGCCTGCAAGTCGTTTAAAACGAAAAATTTTCCTGGCTCTACTAAATGAGAAATAGTTCTCATGCAAAATAATATTAAAGTGAGTGTGCAAAAATGTGGTGCGTTGTCCCTTTTGGAGTAATTTTCTAGACTTAGTTAAGCTTTGTTTGCATGGGGCAGAGCAATAGCCTGAAAATACAACTTTTTCAGAAAAGTTGGAAGTAATCATGAATTGATTATAGTTAAGAGGAACAGATGGAGGGACGGACGGGGGAATCGGGTAAGCTGTAGCACCCGGTAAAAAAAAAACATCGGCTTTCAGCAACGTCCGCCACGTTTGCTGCGTGTCTTGACTCGGATTATCTTGGTGTCGACTCGGGATCGCCGTGCTGATTAAAGTCTGGAGTGCTAATCCCATCGCGTGTGCTTTTACAAAGAAAATGTATAGTCTGTTCACGGTTAAGGAAACACTTTTAGATGTCATGCTTAAGTTACTCTTTCATGTCTGTTTTGTATCCTTCCACCGTTTGTGTATGTAACACCGGCGTTGATCCGATAACTTTGTTTATGCGTCGAATATGCCAATTCTTACTTTGTGGTGCATAAAAACAGAAATTTAGTAAAATATGTTCAGCTCCTACAGCTTCAGACGCCCAGACGTCTCATGTCTGGCACCGACGATTTTTCCTGCATCGAAAACTAAATTTTTTTTACCCGCCTACACCAGAAGATACTCACAAGACGTCCATCCATACCTCGAATGATAATTTTCATCGCTGCTCGGCTGTGCTGGCTGGCCGGGGCGAACACATTAGTAGTGTGATTTGGAGCTCTAACGCAGCGTCGTGACAGGGAGCCCGAGAGCCAGAAGCTTGGTAAGGAAATTACAAACCTCATGCGTTTGCATTCCGCTTCTGCGACGGCCATCTTGGCAGGCAGTGCCAAAATTTGCAAAAATTTGCACAAAAAATTTAACAAATTATTTTTTTGCAAAATTAATGCAAACGCATGAGGTTTGTAATTTCCTTACCAAGCTTCTGTCTCCCGGGCTCCCTGTCACAACGCTGCGTTAGAATACTCCACATTACACTACTCACGTGGATCGCCCGGCGTAGCTGGTGTCCGGCGACGGTTGACTTCGAGGTCCGACGGGGACCGACGCGACGCATGAACACTGACCACGAGTACAGTACAGCACGAACCCGCCGTCCGGTTGTAGAATAAAGACTGACCTCAGCTCCGGTGATGTGGAGTGCTACTTGCGTTGTGACGTCACTGCTTCCTTATTGGCTCCGTTGGCGTGCCGATCCTATACGCTGAAGATAACGCGACGCGGCTGTAAATTTTGGACCGGAAATGTTTTTATTAATGTGTAGTTCTGGAGCAATCTATACCCCTAGATATTGCCTTCCGCGTGTGTAGGGGTTTGTAAACCCTGGCTGGGGCCGAGGACGAGAGGAATCGGCTCCCGTCAGCGGTCATGGCCACCGCGGCCTCCTTATGGCGGAAGATTGCAATATGAGAAGATAAGTATATCCTAAACAGTGCTTTCAAAAATGCTCAATCAAGCGTGGACAGCCTAACCGGTAACAATCAGAAACAAAGCTTGTGGCCGTATCACGTGCAACTAAAATGAGTAATAAAGTAAGTCTATAACCACAAAGAACTTTAGAATACAGGGCGGCGTTCCAAAACGTTACTCCTAGAGAAGAGTAAAGTAACAGAGAGTAACGTGGTCTTGGAACGAGCATGATGTAAATAGCATGCCGTGTTTACAAATATGTACTGATTAAGCAACCAGTGTAAATGCCAAAATATATATGCATCACTTTCCCCAAATTGTTACTTTACCAAAACATTTACCTATATACATAAATAGCTTTACTCATTTTAAAAATTTGGGGAAAGTGATGACTATCTTTTGGCATTTACACTGATTGCTTAATCAGTACATATTTGTAAACACGGCATGTTATTTACATCATGCTTGTTCCAAGACCACGTTACGCTCTGTTACTTTACTCTACTCTAGGAGTGACGTTTTGGAACGCGGCCCTGTATTCTAAGGTTTTTTGTGGTGATAGGCTTACTTTTTTACTCAGTTTAGTTACACGTGATACGGCCACAAGCTTTGTTCCTGATTGTTACCGGTTAGGCTGTTCACGGTTAATTGAGAAATTTTGAAAGCCATTTTCAGTTTACACTTGGTTTTGCGCTGAAATAGTGCGTGTAAAAGTTTGCAAGATGCTCAGAGTAATTACTCTGCAGTTTTGGGACACTGCCACAAGAGAAAAGTTTACTCGCAGAGTAACGTTTTGGAATGCTACCCACAGTTGAGATTGACGCTTATTCCGCGAACTCCAGCCGTACACGTCAGCAAAATGGCGTCACTAATCAAGCAACACGTCGGAAATCCGTTCGCCAATCAACGCGAGGTACTTAACTCGCCAGTCGGTAGTCCAGCCAACAGGAAACCTCTCGCGGGACGCAGTAGCCAATCAGACACACGACCATCCATTATCAGACATTCGTTAACTAAAACATTAAAGATCAGAGTAGCCAACGCACGTGCATTAAAACTCCCTCACATATGAAAGTTATTTCCTATTGACGTACTCTACACTAAATGGACAGCTTATACTTCATAATTTTTCGTTACGTCGATTGTAGACAGCAGATTTTCTTAAGCTGTGTTTTATACCACTTATACTACATTATCACACTGAAAAAAAAAACGGTTTTGTAGTGACCAATAAACTTTTTTTTGGTGGCCACAAATTTGTTTTGTAAATATAGACATCACAAATATTTTGTAGCTTCAAGAAAATTTTTTTGTCATTCCAGTAACTAATGTCAGCTACAAAACGACGTTTTTGATCACCAAAAATTAAAAAACTGTAACTAATATCGCCAGGTGCGGGACTCGAACCCTGGACATCTCATATGAGAGCTCAGTGTGTTGTCTTAGCGCCACCTTCCTCGAAGTTAATGCACCGTCTGGACATAAGTATAATATGTGGCACAAACGACAAGGCCTGCACACTTCGTCTTATGGAAAGTTAATCTTCTGAAATCATTTGTGTGTAACATTTACTTATTTAGAAGAAAGAAATGGTATAAACAATGTTCTCGAGAATATTCCTCATGAATTAGTTCGTAATCTGATGTAAAGAAACGAACGCGGACAAATATGGCGTCGTGGCCAGACAGAAGGCGACCACTTCGAATATGCCAGCCAGAGCGCACGCGCAGAATATAATGGACGTCATTTTGCAGTCACATAAAAATGTTATTACTGTGGATGACATCAATGCTTATTGCTACCAACTAAATGTTTTGGTGGCAGCCAATAAATACATTGTTAATAAACAAATATGTTGGTGAGCACTAAATAGCGTTGGTACTTGTCAATATAAGTGTTATTGGTAGAGGCAGTGATATTTCGCGAAAAGATTTCGAGACAAGATACAGTACAAAGCACTGTAGGGTCGTCCAGCTTCTTTGATTGGCTAAAAAATGTTCTGACCCGTGTTAACCGTTTGCTCTCGAATCACGAAGGTTCAGTGTCGGAGTTACTTAGTCCTGAGTGGCTTGGTCAAAGACGGACACGGCACCAGCAGCCAATGGAGGTATAACAACAGCTGAGGTGTGTATATAGTATTGAAGTCTACTGCGTGCTCTGATTTTTACGCGAAAAGTCACTGGCCCTAGTTATTGGTAGAGACCTGAAAAACTCGCTAATTCATTTCGAGACAAGCTATAATTCATAACACGTGTGTTGATATAACTTTAGCCATTGGTGCACACGGTGTTTGACGCCTCCTGGAGAACACGCTGGCTCAATCGCCGCCTTCCACTGTGACAGCAGACAAGAAAATTGTGCATTTAATAGCGGCATATTTGTACATAAGACTGTAGAGTCTAGTTTGCAGGTCATTGAACTCTCGAATTTTTCCGGTCTCTGGTTATTGGGCACCGCAATCTGTTTTTTTTTTTTACCAGCAACAAAATTCCGCCTTGTAAAGCATCAACCATACAGTTCTTGTAGGCCCTAACAAATCTTTTCTCTCAGTGTGTATGACATCTTTGATTGTAGACGACCCTTTATCTGTGTTATTTTACTCCGTTCTCTGGGTGGCGTTTTGAAACACGGTCCTTCAGTTACGACTGCTTCCCCGTTTGACCGTTGGCCAGAAGGCCGCGGATGCGGAGGGGACTAGGGTACTCGCCTTCCACCGGAGCAAACCGGGTTTCGATTCCCGGCGGGGTCGCCCCCTGGATTCTCGCAGGTGGGGATCGTGCCGGACGATGCTGCCGGTCGGCGAGTTTTCTCGACGATCTCCCGTTTCCCCACGCCCTTATATTTCAGCGCTGTTCCATATCCACTTTGGCTTCATCCTCGTCGGCTCTCAAGACCCTGATGTTAAGGACGATGGCCATGTAAAAATACGTTATATTTTTGTCTTTACCGCAGTGTGTTTAACTTTTAGACATTGCCAGTGATAACACTTTCCTCGCGAAAATAATTCTAACTCGTAGTTCTCGATAAATAAATGTAAAAGTAAACATTCCACTATTTTAAAATTTACAAATAATAGAAATGACTTACGTACAGAAACTAAATAATTCACAGTGAATGAAGATACCAAAAACATAAGACGTCTAAAAAATCGTAAAAGTAAATGTTTTCGCTATTGCAAAAAGTTTGCTGTAAATAAAAACATTCTTGCATATTTTTTTTATTTATGGCTGCCCCTGAATGTTTGTGAAATAACATTTGTACATCATACCTAAAAATTAAGTAATGTAAGACTTCACAGTTACCCTTATTGAATTTCCTGCATGCAGTTTGGCTTATTTTATTTATACATTATAAAAACAGTAAAAATTTGAATTTGAATTGTATTTTGCAAAAACCAATTCCATGCTAGTAAAAAGCAGTCACAGATAATGTGTGAAAGCTGAACGGTATGCGGTACAAATATATAATATAATCCATTCACGGTTACTTCCAACTTTTCTGAATCACTGCTAAAGTTATACTTCCGTGATATTATTCAGCCTCATAAAAACAAAGGTTTAACCGAGTCTAGAAAATTACATCAAATTGCCAATTAACCGAATTCATTAGCACTGAGTTTAATGTTTTGCATAACAACTATTTCTTACTACGCATAACCAACTCACGTATTTTCTCCCTGTTTCTGTTCATATTAATTATAAATGGAATATTAAAATTAATAGACAAAATATAAATCAAATTTCAGTGTAACTAAAAATAAGGTACTTTTATGTTAACACGAGTGATACGTGACATGTTTAGGAAATAGCTAAACACGTCACACGTAGAGTAATTTTCCAAACGTCTGATTTTTAAAAAAAGGTGCGATTAAACTGTGAATAGACTGCACTGTGTTAAAGAGCCGGCCACAGCTAGCCGTGTGCTCGACTCGCGTGCGGTATACTCACCGGCGAAGACGGAGGCCACGGCGGCGAGCAGGAAGGACAGCGTGACGGCTGGACCGGCGGCGTCCTTGGCCACCTGCCCCGCCAGCACGTAGACGCCGACCCCCAGCGTGCTGCCGACGCCCAGCGCCGTCAGGTCGCAGGCGTCGAGCACGCGCGCCAGCCTCGAGTCCTCGACGGCGCACGGGTCCAGTCGCTTGCGCCGCGTCACCACCTCCCACAGCCGACCCATCTCCGCGGCGCTTCCCCTGCAGGCACAACCACACCACTACACTCACCACTCCTCTGGAGCCCTGCTCAAGTCCTGCTTCCAGGATATACCTCCGCCTCGTGCGGACGAACCTCGGCCGAGTCTAAACAAAAAAAAAACAACTACATCAAAGGGACAACGCAGTCACTTCAACCCTTCCGTTCCACACGTTAATTTATAATCTCTGGTGTTGCAAGTTACAAACGTTTTTGACGTGTGCTGTACTTGAGCTGGCGAAGAACTTGTTTCGCTACCACAACCAATATTCTTTGTGCTTGGCGATCAGTGATGTGAACAAGTCTTAACGTAGAGCAGTGGCACGATTTTAGAATCGGTTACCTAAGGGAAATATAAATGGGAACTTAGCCTCCGCAGAATACAGCACCGGTCAAATGAGATCTTCCTGTGCAACGTGTTGACTGCTGTCTGCAATGGGCATGAAAGGGTTAATAACTTTTCGCATAAGAACTATTTCATACAACACACATATTTTCTCCCTACTTTATTTCATAATAATCATAAATGAAATATTATAATTTATAATTGTGGTAAAAGTAAAAGTTCAATAAAATAAAATAATAAGGTACTGTTATGTTACCACAAGTATAAAACGCTTGAGAAACATAAGCATATTTTGGAAACTACCACGCACGTCATTCATAGGGTGCTTTTTCAAAGGTTTTGTTTCAAAAAGCGTGAATAAACCGCGAATAGACTATACTTACAACTTTTTTTGGGGCCCCGATAAAATTCTACTTTCAGAATATTCCTCCGCCTCGTGCAAACTATCCTTAACTAAAACCTGTATGCCACGATGAAATTGTCTGTGCAAGCTCGAGCAGAAGCTTCCACGAGAGCTGCTACCCGAGCCTGCATGCAAGCAGTTATGGAGGCTTCTTTGTAATAACCTATCCAACGAACCTTCTTGTCGCACGAGTAAAGACCAGTGCATTTTTTATGATTTTACTTCTGCGACTGTGGTTCAGGAACAGTCTTCACTCACGACTTCAGCACTGTGCGTTTTTTTACAGAGTCTAATCGTTTTGTTATAACTGGAACTTTTGTGTTAAATAAACACGAATGTTTACCATAGTTTTCACACGATGCTGTTTTATAATCAGTAAACATTTTCGTGGTTTTTTATTTACTATTTTTTTTATTGTTTAATAGTTTAACGCTCTTTCTCAAAACCAAATAGACGAACTGACTCGGCCGCCCTCTCTCTCTCTCTCTCTGATTGGTTAAAATTTCAACCTTGTAAGAAACCTTACATCGAAAATTGCAACACGACTAATTACGAAAACGGCCAGCAGATGGCCAACTGTTCCACAGAACCATCCATACAAGTGGCCATGCATGATTGCATATAAATCGTCCAAGGAAACTAACTTCATTCGTAGCCTACAGCCTTTAGTCTAGCAAATTTCACCAGAGGGACAACTCACCGCATCTGTTCGCATGATATTCTGCATTAAAACTATTTCTTACTTATTTCCTATCTGCTTTTTTTTTCGTATTAATTATAAATGAAATATTGTAATTTATAGATAAAATATATGCAATCTAAATCAGATTCAGTGAGAATTACACTGTTTCAATCAGTTAACAGTGCCTGACTGATTCAACATTCACTTCAGTGAATTTAACTGATGAATTAGTGAAAAAAAAAATACCAGTTTTCTTTCACTTATTAAATCAGTGACATTTTCGACTAATTCAGCAGTCATTTCACTGTTTTTCAGTGGTTTATTTTTGACCGATGGATCAGTTAAATAGCGTGTAAAAATGGCCGTCAAACAACGTTTAAAAATTGCCGTCAAGCAACGTTTAAAAATGTCCTCTAAACAACGTACATCGAGTGAAACATCGACTAATAAACTAATAAAACCAATACAAAATACTTTTTAAAAACGTGTTTCGTCTTTCAAAACACCATTTTACGAGGTAATATGAACATTCAGAATTTCATTCCGTTTTTACGTCTTTCATTTTGTTTTCGTGTAATCATCACAGCGCTCTGTTTGAGGTTTTAAATTGCATGTAATGTACGGTCATGTGTAATTTTTTTTTAAAAATCCTAACGGTACCAATGAAACCAAAAACGAAAAATAAGGGCTTTAAAAATACACCATTTCGATGAGTATCTAAGCCATTTATTTTCCTCCCATGTATTAACATGACTTGGTAGCGCAGATAATAACGTCTCGGTCTAAACGCGATGAGAAGTGGAAAGTGTATGCAAGTTCAATCCTAGTCTCCTCCGAAAAACTTCTCACTTTTTTTAATTGCACGATGTAAACAGCAAACTATCGTAAATGTGTTTATTTCTTGAAATTATTTGGCTAAGTTCAATAAAATAATATTTAATTCGCCACTGCAGTTGACCATCGCTAATTGTATACGTAAAATTTTTTTACGTCACTAATTAAGTCAGTAACATTTTTTTCACTGAAACAATTAGTGGTTTTCTACTGAGTCTAAGTATAGCCATGTTCACTTATTCTAGTAGTTTAATTTCACTGCGAAACAGTGGAAAACACTTTGTGAACGGAACAGCGAAACACTTCATGAACCAAACCTTTGAAAAATAACCCAATGCACAATATGTTCGACTGTTTGTCAAATACAAATAATATATACTTTCGACCAATTTTTCTCAAATTTGCCGCACTACTGTAAACGCGTATTGAGACAGCACAAATGGCGATGTTTGTTCCTTACATCCGTGGGGGCTTTGACACATTTGTTCAGAGAAGAGTCAAATGCGTATTGAAGTTCTCAACTGTGTGAAGTAGAATTTATATCCTTTCAGCCTTATATATAGTACATTTTCCATACTATGTATAAGTTAAAATCTTCCTTTACACTTTAGTATGTCTGCTGGAAAAAAATTACAAGTTTGTTATACTTCCGTTCACATAAAAGCATCGGCTATTCGCGGTTTGCTGAGCACTTTTGAAATTCTTACTTAGGATCTACCTGTCTGCAGTTTTGAATCTCTCCGGCACATTTGAAAGAAAAATTGCCACGAACCCGAACACACTGGGTATGCGCTAATCATGCGAAACTGTGAAATTGTTAACAACACTAACCCTTTACGGATATTCAAGATCTTCCTACTATATACATGAAAAAAAAACATAAATTAAGTTACATAATTTAATTGCTAGCAAATTTAAAGATCAGACTTACGATACGACATTAAAACATGGAACTAATTTTCTTACCTCGCTGTCATATTTATTGTGGGGTTGATTTAAAAACAGCTCAGTTAACCACAAATCATGTAGTTTTTTTTTTAAAGAGAACTTTTACTTATAATAAGTTAATAAATTATAATTAGAGACAATGGAAAATACCGAAAACATTTTGAGTCAACAAATTTTCCAAAACACTATAATGTCTTGGTCCTTTTATGATTGGATGATGAATTTCTAACTTGGCTTTGCACGTTGCAGACCAAGCGTGAAGGTTCACTCTTACAGTAACAGTATTCTCATTGGCCCAGAGAAAAGTGAAATTAACTTCATACTGTTATGAAGTGATCAGGCCTTAGCTGGACGGCCTGCCTAATCATACATTCAAACATTGTACCAGGGCACGAGTGTGATAGCAATAACACCTTGCAAAAGACAGCTGAAGAAACCCCCTCCACCGGCCAGTAAACGGGGCCGAAAATATTAAACAACGCGCCCGATATAGGACACCGTAACACTGGGAGCCGTGCCTTTTTATATCGGGGCAGCGGACCACGAAGACGTGGATATGGGTATATCCGGCCGTTGTTAACCGCCTCCTAGAACCAGCCTCCGGCAACATGAACAAGGTGGGCACTTTCCGTTTAGAATGTAATAGTAGTGGCGTGGAGTAATAAAACTTATTGTAATTAATAAGCATCTTGGTATTCCATTTAAGCTCCCCCGATCAATAGTCACGTAAATAGTTATTGTATAATCCTTATGTTCAATAAACCCCGTCTTATAATGTTGTGCTCTACCTAATCATGACTCATTATTTAGCTACGCCCATAGCCCCTTTCAGGTATGAATTGACGTAAAAGTTAATTCGTAACAATACACACGCGACAGCCAGTAATAAAACAAAAATTTCTGTTAAATGCACAGGAAGTTGTAACTGACAGTCAACTTTCCCCGCGAATACTTCGTACAAAGGAACTGTGTCGTAGCCCGGTTGGCGAGGTGAAAGTAGTCGGGGTTGTAACCCCTTACCCTTTTGCACCTAATATCGTCAATAATTAGTATTAAAATTATTAGCAAACATTTAATTGTTATAAAAATATGTAATATCTGTAAAATTTGATGCAAATTAGTATATTTTGAAGTAATTGTTCTAATAATTTATATGTATTGGCGCACAAATTTAAAAATTGTTCAAATTAATTGTCAATGCCGTTAGAATAACACGAAGAAATTTGATGGAATTTCTTCCAGTGGTTCGACTATAATTTTATTTTAAGTCTTACAGTGAAATTTAAATCCAAAATAGTTCGAGGTTACGCCCTGATCGCAGGCGAACAAAATGCCACACTTCAAAGAAATATCTTCACGGCGTTCCTAAAACATCAAAAAATACTTTATTTGATATCGAACTTTGTGCTCGTATAGTTTTTTTCGAAATTTGTTTGGAGCAAATTTTAAGGTTAAAATGCTGATAATTCTAATAAAAAAGTATGGGACAGTTATTTTTATACTGATATGGCATTTTTATTAAATAGTTATTGATATTGTATCGCAAAACCACAAAATATCTTAAAAACGCAAAAAAAAAAAATTAGGCACTCGAAGAGCCTTAACATCAGGGTCTTGAGAGCTTAGGACTGTATGCTTTCTGTAGTGGATACATCTTATCCGTAGGAACTGGGTTCGATTCCCGGCAACACGCTTCGGTTTTCGTAACTCGCTAGATAACATATTAATTTCTGAGTTCAAGTGTTGCAATCACGTAATTTTGTGGTATGCGTTATACCTATGTCCAGCGTTTTTATTAAAACCCGTGAACAACGTGCTGCTTGCTCGATGACGCATATTGGTACTAACCATTCGTATCTAAGAGGCGAAGAAAATTCCACAATTCGGATTGGCCACGAGGAACCCTCTCAGACTTGTTGTGTACAGTGCCGCTCATAAATATCACTCATAGGCAACGTGTTTGCGATCGTGGGCGGGAAGGAACTGCCTCGGCTTTGTGAGGAAAACTGAGGATTCACGTGCAGAACAACGGTAAAGGCTGTTCACGGGTAATTGATAGAGGCAGTGATATTTCGCGAAAAGATTTCGAGACAAGATACAGTACAAAGCACTGTAGGGTCGTCCAGCTTCTTTGATTAGCTAAAAAATGTTCTGGCCCGTGTTAACCCTTTGCGCACGAATCACGAAGGTTCAGTGTCGGAGTTCCTTAGTCCTGAGTGGCTTGGTCAAAGACGGACACGGCACCAGCAGCCAATAGAGGTATAACAACAGCTGAGGTGTGTGTATATAGTATTGAAGTCTACTGTGTGCTCCGATTTTTACGCGAAAAGTCACTGGCCCTAGTAATTGAGCATTTTTGATGCATACTTGAGCATTTTAACGGCCTTAAGTGTGCAAATTTATTGATACAAGTCAACATGATCTGATATTGTAATAATATTCGCTAAATTACTACAACAAACTTTACAGGAATAAATTCCACACTGTGTGGAGAAACTGTACTACTCGTGTCTTGAAACCCATTAGAAGGTCGTTGGAAGTACATTTGCAAAAAAGTCAGTATTTATAATGTGTGGGTCTTGTATTCATTTGTTAATTTTTTTTTTTTCCTGAGTGCGTGGTTATAATCTTGAGAATTGCGCGACCAAGTCTGCAGAATTTTGATTTCTGAGAGTTGAAATTCTATTAACAAAGTTTTATACTCTCCCGTGTACACTGACTGCTTACACTTGTATATGTGTCAATAGTTCATAAAATTTAACCATAGCCGTTTAATTTATCATGTGCGCAGGTGGGGAGCAATTATTTTAGCTGTTGCTTTCAGTGAATATTGATCCATAGGCCTAGTTTTCTATTATTCTGCGTGTTACAGCGACGGAAGCAAGGCAGTGTTCAAGAAAACACAACGGCACATTTGTAAAACACATCATAACCTTAATGAGTAGAGATCTGCAAAATCCGCGTTACAATTAAATGGCAGACTGAGCTCCAAGCTACTGTGCATTTGACCGACTTCTGCCATTGACCGGCAGTATGTCTGGCCCCGCCTCGCGGGAATCTGGAGCCAATAATGTAACTTCAGCGGCGTAGTGACTCATCTTCTTNGCGGGAATCTGGAGCCAATAATGTAACTTCAGCGGCGTAGTGACTCATCTTCTTTAACGAAGTCCAACATGAAGGTGACTCCACTTAACGATTAGCGTCCAATAAAACCACTGACCGTTGCATACAAGGCAGTAGAGTTTATCTTGTCACCGAAAGATAACGCGAATTTTGCAAGTCTCTATTAATGAGTAACGTGCCAATTTGTATTGTAGCTTTATACTTGGGCAGTGAGGAATACGGACATTTCGCATACGACTTTATAAGGTCGTTTTGTTATAATAAAAATAAATGAGCGATATTTACGTCTCTGACGTATTACAGTTTCTATAAAAATGCATACAAATCAATTAGCAAACTCCATTTCAGATGTTTTCTTTATGAAAAAGGGGGTCACGGTGGCTGAGAGGTTAGCCTGCTCGCCTCCCACCAAGGCGAACCGGGTTCAATTCCCGATTGGGTCACTCCCGGATTTTCGCAATTGGGGAAAGTACCGGACGATGCCATCGGTCGGCGGGTCTTCTTGGGGATCTCCCGTTTCCTCCGCCCCCTCATTTCGGCGCTGCTCTATTCTCACCTCAATCACCCTCATCGGCTCTCAAGACCACGCTGTTAAGAGCCGTCCAAATCTACTCACTCACTCTATGAAAAAGAAAAACGTACATTTTCCAGAAAGCACGAAATCGTTCTTTGACGTCATTTTGTAGACAATGAAGTCTTNATGAAAAAGAAAAACGTACATTTTCCAGAAAGCACGAAATCGTTCTTTGACGTCATTTTGTAGACAATGAAGTCTCAGCTTACTGTATAGCCTGAAATATTAATCACACTATAGACAATGCACATGATTAAAACTGGAGATACCATTTGTTTCGTGATTCGAATACTATATGTCACACGTTATAATGCCATTTAATGGTTATTACCAGGAATACTCTGTGCTACAATAACAAGATTCTGAGCTAAATATTCAAATAGATAAATCTCTTATCGTGTAGGCAGTGANATGAAAAAGAAAAACGTACATTTTCCAGAAAGCACGAAATCGTTCTTTGACGTCATTTTGTAGACAATGAAGTCTTAGCTTACTGTATAGCCTGAAATATTAATCACACTATAGACAATGCACATGATTAAAACTGGAGATACCATTTGTTTCGTGATTCGAATACTATATGTCACACGTTATAATGCCATTTAATGGTTATTACCAGGAATACTCTGTGCTACAATAACAAGATTCTGAGCTAAATATTCAAATAGATAAATCTCTTATCGTGTAGGCAGTGAGAAATTAAAAACTGACAATAGACAATTTTGAAATGATTATGTTTTCAAAGATTTTTTTGTGAAAAGGTCACGGCTTTTGCAACAACTCTGTAAAATTTGTTAAATTTAAAACAGATCGAGTGTTACAAAAAAGCAAAATTTTCAGGTAGAGATGCCCATGCGAAATGTGCAGATCTCAGATCTAACCTGTGCGAAAGAAATGCATACACTGTTTAGTTTTTATAACTATAGTTTTTAACTTTATTGTTGAAGTACTTTTGTTTAGTATGTTAGGCATTAGTTTTAGTTAAAATCAAAGAAACTGTGACCTTAAAGATCAGCGAAATGTTAGTGTCATGTGGTTAAAAATGTGTGGTCAAGCAGACATGTTTAAGAAGGCAAACAAGGCAATAAACACTTGGAAAGT
>NQII01005327.1:108003-130950 GCA_002778355.1 Clitarchus hookeri
TATATATTTACGTCCTTGGTGGTCGTGGTCGCTGGAGCGTTAGCCTATACACTCGTGGCGAGGAAATCGACTCGGCGACTGTTTCAGCATATAAACTTCAGCATCACTAAAAATGTCAGATCACGGAGCTGGTAGCCTAGTGGTTCAGATCCCGCTACTAGCAGAAGGCCCCGTCGTCTGTAGCGTCTGTCCGACGTAAAACACAAATTAAAAAATACTGATATTTTTAATGGTCCTACGGCAAATGCTCGTTATGGATTTTTTCACGCAATCTTACTGAAAGAAAAAGGGGGGTTTTTTTTTCCAGAACGTTTGAAGCAAAGGGAACATGTCATAAAATTTTAGTTTCATAACTACCGCAAGAACCTGATGACATTTTTTTCTTCAGAACAGTGAAGAATTATGAAAATATTTTGTATCGAATCTCTGTAAAACACTTGAGCACTAACTTCCTTATTTATGAGTGGTTGGGAAAAGAGGCTTATTAAGCGCTTTTTTTTTTTTGTGATATAGGTAAATGTATGTATGTAATGTGATGTCAGAGGTTTTAGGAAATTATGAAGTGACATACGTTTACTTTAACATGCGCGGACGTGTCGAAGTTTCAGATTCGTCTTTTAACGAGTAGTATCGCGTTTTTTTTGTAGGAAGTTGGATGGTGGCACCATAAATAACCCATCAGTTTGCTGAAGGACGTAACGGAAAGTAGATCGGTTCAAAGAGCTTCAAATGTAATTTAGTAAACTTTTACACTGGGAAGCAAATTATTTTTGGTGTACCGTTGGCTGCAAGGATGACGACTCCATCAATATCGTTAGCGACATCTTCATATGTGCCGTCGAATTCGTTGATGAGAACCATAGGCAGCGATACATCTCAATATGCGTTGTACACTTTGGTCGTCGTGGCTTCGTCGACTCCACCAGCAGTTTCTGTACAGCTTGGTTTAACCACCAAACCACCGCCATTCGACACTGAAATATAATGTTAAATCGTACAAAATACGTCAGTGCACGAAGATGAGAGATGTGAGGAAGTCGCTAGAAGCGATCGTTCAAATATGAATTTCTAATTCCCCCCACTAAATAAGAAACGGTGGCTCTTTGCCTGTTGTCGCCATTACCACAAACTTATAATGATTTTTCATCAACTACAGCAAATATGGACGCATCAATATCGTCAACATCAGATCCATCTGAGCCCTAATTAGCAATTTAAAAATAGCCGATCTTCGTGACATTAATAGCTGAATCGCCAGTCTACAGTGCGAATGGTTCTGAGTGCAAATATATCACGAGGCAGTAATGTGTGTACAAGTTATGGGTTTTGAGATTAAATGTTGTATTTTTGCAAGCCACTCACGTATATCCTTCTGGCATAAAGCATGGCTATTTACTGAATAAGAGAGGGCATCAGCTCCTTTGTAGTGGGAAACTGAAAACTGACTCCATGATCTGCAGAGGTACAGTTACCTCGCCCACCAATAACTGCTCCATGTTTTGTCACCTCATAATATTACTATACTCCCCCCACCTGTTGCCTGGTTGAGATTACGAAATCCTCCTCATCCATGTACGGCATCATTCGAGGTTTTAACTGCGTCGTAAGCTAATAATCGCTGCGGATAAGCCGAAAACAAATGTTTTCATTTGAACAGAAGATCACATTCAGATTAATCTTAAAAATAAACACAGTATATAATTCCACTACAGCAGAAGACATATGTACTAACCACACCAAGCCAAATTTAATAAATCTAAATCCGTGGAAGGACAGAAGATCATGAACGTTTGGAATGCAACATTATTTAAGATTGCAATTAGAGTCATCAGCTTTGCACGATATATCTACGAATACACGAAGTTGCAGGTAACAATATGTGAAGAACATGTCAGGAGGAACAAACGTACATCTCTAAGATTCCTGATACATTATTTATGCGGTGAAACATTTGTGACTGATAATGAACAGGAACTGTGTATTTACTGACGTAATTCGCCTGAATGCTCTGGACCAAAACTCTGTGCGCGTGGTAAAGATTTTGGCACACAGCTGTAAAGCTTGGACAAATTTGGAGTTAGGATGGAGTCCAAAAGTCTGCATTTGCACAAGTAAGTGATCATGCAAGGCCATATTCATGAGAGTGAGTATGCATGAAAGTACGCATTGTAAGGAATTATTCAATTGTACATGTGTTCAAGTGAGCTAGTAGCCAATTGCGCAACAAGTACGCAAGTGTACTGGTTGTATTAGTATGCAAGTGCGGAGACGTAAAAAAGCCCAGTGGCATAAGCACACAAGTGGGTCTGTTCGTTGGTACATCAGTTGGGCGTGAAAATATTTTCTGTATCTTCAGTGATTCGCAAATCCCAAACATCCTTGCAGCACTTGTGGGTATGAATTCAATGCCGTTACTGTCCATTGCCTTACATCAATTTATTTCCTGCGCAAAAAGAAGAAAACTGTTAATGTTGACTACGGCCAACAAGCGTCATTATCAAAGCTGCCAAATATACACTTAGTGCATGTATGTAACGAAAAGAGCACATCGCTCTCCAAGCTACAATAAATAGTAAATCTGATGTAATAATACATCTTAGACAGGCCAAGGGTTTAACTGGAAACACCCGCAGTAACAATTCAGCTACGAGAAACCACCATGCTTATAGGGATTGTGAGTTATCAAGTAAAGGACAAGGAGTTTAATTTTTATTGGTTCTAGTTAGTTGGTTAGCTGCGTTTTTGCCTTATAAGTTGTGGCAGTTGACTATCCTATCTCCTGGACTTGAATTATGACTCGCTGTGAAGTAATATTTCAGGTATAATTATACTGAATAGTTATTCAATTCCTATTATATTCATATCAATATTCTTTACGATTTTTATTATGCTTGATTATTTTACGATTGACATAATTTTTGGATTACGTTATAGAAATTTTAAAATGTGCAATATATTGTAACATAAAATGTTTTGAGAACATTTTGAAACTTGTTGGAATTGTTTACGTCCTTTCCCTAGGCTCGAATAAGAATTAGAATAGAAATTCTTCGTAATATAATATGGCGTTCTAAGTAATTCACAGAAATCTTTCTAAACCACTGTTTTCCAACTCCTTTTCGGTAGAGATTTTTGGGGAGTTTTTGGTAATTTTTTCGGCAACCAACGAATGGTGAATGTTAATGCCAGTGTGCACGAGTTTCAAGGTTAAACTTCTCCATGTAAGGGTAATGCCGATGCAAGGGAAACGCAACAGAATATGGCTGCCGCCTAGACACAACTTGTAGGCCCAGAACGCGTGTTTTCCTTCTACTAACTGCACTGCTTCAGGAATGCTGCACCCGGACCGTGAATAGATGGGGGGGGGGAGTGCATGGACGTGTCAACCTAGCTGCACGGCTTGTCCTGCCGTCAAGTAATCACCTCGTAATCACACACTCTATTGGAGCCCTCGAGATAAGGAAAAGGTGAGCAGATAAGGCGGTATCGCTTGATGTCAAGCGCGGCAAACGGACTTGCGTCACCTTCGTGCAAAGCTGAGCAAACACAGGCCAGGCAAGTCGCCTGCTTGCTTTGTTTCTAAAGGTAGTGGGAGCCGCAGTGTTCACCACTTGAGGTCGAATACCTGGCTCCCGGCTGCAATCCTGCCCAATAGAATAGGTCTGTTGTACCTCAAACACCTAAAAACCGCATTATGTGTCTGTTAATTTAGGCGGCCGTCTGTCTAGACCATCGAAAGGTGTGAAAATATTCAGGAAACGGATTTTTTTTTTTAAAAGCTCAGTAGTTTTGTGTCCAAGCAAATTTACTCGTACGTATTAACTTATGTTTTTCTCCATTGTTATGAAAAGCGTATTTTTGCTGATAAACGTGATTTTTTAAAAAATCAATCATTTAACACCATAATTACGTTCAGAAAAGTTAATGTAATATACAGACGATAGCAATATTCACTTTAGACCTATCTAAAAATCACATACAGAAACGTTACCAAAGGAAATTGCAGTGAGCCTAGTAGAGTGCCTTCAACGTAGAGTCGATGAGGCATGCGAAGCGAGATCCTGTGTTCGCCGTAAGTGATGTACTTCTAGACTTTAAAAAAAAACACGTATAATAAGGCAGTACCCTTCATTTTATTTTGTTTTTGTTTACAACACACTTCACTATATCACATTAAACATGGTATATATTTTTAATGTGTTCATTGTGGCGTTTGGCTACTAAGGATGTTCAAAAGACAAAATTATTTTCTACATTTCTAGCATATTACATCCTTTTTCATCCCATGAAATACCACTCTAAAAAGCAATGAAAACGGTGGAAAATGACTTTTAAACAATGGATGAAACGAGCTGTAGGAATTTTATTGTATTTTTTTTCTTACAAATCTCTAATTGAACAAACAGCTCATAATAATTGTTCATGTTAGTTGATTGTCATAAAGAATATTTCTTGGTAACTTGTTATGCTGTTAGCCAGTATTTGAATTTTAACCTTTGAGATAAAATTTTAAGTACAAATTAAATGTATATTTTTCTTTAATTACCAAGTATAGGTCTAAGTGCCGCTATTTTTAACTTCAACAAATGCAATAATTCTTACATTTGTTTTTGATTTTCATGCCTGTCCGAGCATCATTCTGAAGTAGTGACGTATATTCTGAACTGGTCATTCGTACGACGTTACGTTGTTTGCTGTTATTGCTTACTTGTCCAAACGTTTTCCTTAGGCTCTTAAACAGCGGAAAGATCAACAACACAGCAAGTTTCATGCTTTATAATTTCGTGTTCACAAATCGTAACAGTTATCAGTTGCAATCATAAAATGTCAGTTTTATGGATGTGTGACAAAACCCCATTTTCCCCTCTTACTTTCTGAAGGAAAGATAGGTTTTTGAGATCACTTTCCTGTCTGTGTGGATGTGTGAGTATGTGTCTATGTGTCTATGTGTGTGCCACTAAAAACTTTTGAACGCGTGAACCGGATTTCACCAAACTCGGTACACATGTAGTACATACTTAGAAATGACATCCGGCTTTTATAGTTTTCGACCACGCCGAGTGCTTATTTTCAAAATGTAGGGTAATCTCGAAACCATCAAACCGATTTCAACCAAATTTTGTATTTTGACAATGCATATATAAGCATTTAATTTAGAAATTGATATAATCGTTGGGCCACCATCTTCGAAGATAGCACCATATTAAAAAAACTTTATACATCATATCGCGAAAACTACTACACTGTTTCTCGCCAAATTTGGCATGTGTCTTTCCATTAGAGAAAAAAAAGAAATCATTACCGCCGTGGCCGGTGGTGATGAACAAATTGACGTGTCCAAATCTTATAACGTTCCTCCTTCCACAATAACATCAATTTTGAAGAACAATGACAAGATCGCCTCCCAGACATCGCACAGCAAAGTAAAGCGCTTTAAGACTGGTAAGTATCCACAACTAGAAGAGAATTTTAAAAAGTGGTCTGCGCAAGCACGGAATTCGAACGTACCCGNAATGTACCAGTTGG
The DNA here is from genome assembly GCA_002778355.1 of Clitarchus hookeri. Classification (NCBI taxonomy): domain Eukaryota; kingdom Metazoa; phylum Arthropoda; class Insecta; order Phasmatodea; family Phasmatidae; genus Clitarchus; species Clitarchus hookeri. The sequence continues at coordinate 113,530 of NQII01005327.1, forward strand.
AGGAAACATTTTAAGAGAAAAAGTAAAAGTTTTCGCAGAAAAAATGGGAATTAAAGACTTTCGTGCAAGTGATGGTTGGTTTGATAGGTTAAAAAAAAGGCACAGCATAAAATTGAAGAAGCTTAGTGGGGAAAGTGCGAGTGTATCGGCCGACGTTTGTTCTGAGTGGAAAGACGAATTGGGAGAAATAATCGATTCTTATTAGCACAACAACCTTTTTATTGCCGATCAGACGGGGTTATTTTATAAGTGTTTCCCCGACCGATCAATGTGTTTTAAGGAAGAAAAGTGTCATGGCGGAAAAAATAGTAAAGAACGTGTAACCATATTGTTGGTCGCCAACATGGATGGATCTGAGAAATTAAGACCGCTCATGATAGGCAAATCAGCCAAACCAAGATGTTTTAAAAACATAAAAACTTTTCCGATGACCTATTGTGCAAACAAAAAAGCGTGGATGACGGGCGAATTATTCAAGGAATGGATACGATCAGTGAATGCTGATATGGAGAAAAGGCAGCAAAAAATTCTGCTTTTCATGCATAATTGTACGGCCCACAACAATACCCAACCACTCAGTCATGTTAATGTTGTGTTTTTGCCTGCCAACACCACTTCTAAGCTGCAGCCTCTAGACCAGGGCATAATTAAAACGTTCAAAACCTTTTTACCACAAGTAAGTAGTGATGCAACTCCTTGACAGCATCGAGGATGGGAAGGATCATAAAATCACCTTATTTTCAGCCATGAACATTGCTCACAAGGCGTGGCAAAGTGTTAGCGAAAGCACAATAAAAAACTGTTTTCGTGCTGTGGATTCACGAAGGTGGAACTTTCATCAACAGTTACTGAACAAGACTTAGAATGCCCTGTGAATTGGAATTGTCTTCCTCAAAATGAAGAAAATTCTATAACGTTTGAAGATTTCGTCCATTTTGACGATGGCCTAGCGGTAGCGGGGATTCTAACTGATGACGAAATTTTGGCTCCATATCAGGACATTGATGGTGAAGGTGATGACAAAGATGATGTGCCGAAAATTACACCTAAAGTGACTAAACAATACATCAACAACGTGCGCCATTTCTTAGCGAAATCAGACGTTGGCGATGAAGTATTTTCTGCTTTGAACATGCTTGACAAAGCCATCGACAATACCCGTCTGCAAGGCTTGCACAAAAGAAAATTACAAATTTTTTAAAAAGTATATTTTTAATGTATTTTTATTGATGTAATTATTGATTTATATATACAGTACATATGTATACATAATATGTAGCCATGCGTTTATCATTACATATTAATGCAAATTTGCATTAATCTCGTTATTATGTATTTTTTCTTTTTTTGCTCCCGATTATTGGTAATCCCGCTAATTTGAATATCTCTAAAATTCATATTTAACATTCAGTCCCTTGACAATACGAATTATCGGGATTCAACTGTATACAAGAAACTAATTTTAACTTAACTTTGTATACTGGCAGTATCTACACAAGCATCAAATATGCTTATACGTAAACTCTTTTTTCCACCATCTTAGAAGAAACCACCACCTGCAAAAAATTAAGCTTTTATGTCCTATCTCAGGAAACAATTATATAATTCCCAGCAAATTAATTTTGCGAGGTTTTCCTTTTGTAGTCCATTTATATTTTATATGATTTAAGGGGTTTATTCACATATTTTCAACATAACCACCAAAAAAATATATATTTTTTTAATATGGCACATGTCCCATAGAATTGCAACTGAATTTTACAGGCTGGCAGCATCTATGACAAACATCAAATGTGCTAATACATAATATTTTTGTTTTCCATTTTTGAAAATCATCACATGAAAAAATGGCGGTTTTATGCCATTTATCGGGAACCAATTAACTGATACCCACCAAATTTTACATGCAAGCATTGCTACAGTGAGATATGCAAACTTACTTGTTTTAGGTGGGGTAGGCCTTTTTTAATTGTGTCAGTGTAATTAATTAAAATTAGTATGGCGTGTCTATTAAACAATTCAACAAAATTGTGCACTGCTATGATAACAATATTCATTAGAAGCATAAATTATGCGCACAGAGATCCTATTTTGCCAGCCTTTTTGTAAGATAGTGGCAGGTGAAAACAATTCCACAATTATTCCATATTTCCGAAACCATTCAATTGATTTCTACCAAATTTCGACCAAATTTCGAGCACCAGTAGTGGTATAGAAGGCCATGTAAACTTAAGTGATTTAAGTGGTCAGACACTGATTTTGAAAATGGTGGCCATACAAGTAATTGAGATAAGTTGTCATTTCTGTAAAACAAATCAACTAAACTTTGTATGTTAAGAGCATATATAAGAAACATTGTATGCAGGGTCTCTTTTTGAGCCTTTTTGTACGATATCTCCAAATGAGAACATAAAATTTTTATGCCATATCTCGGGAACCAATAAACCGATTTCCACTAGATTCTTCACACCAATAGCGCTACCGTAGGCCTCACGTTATCTAAGTTGTTGGGGCTCTTATTTTCAATACGATAACCTCGTAAATACTTTCAGGTTAGTATACCATATCTATTAAAACATTAGACTGATTACAACCGAAGTTGATGCTCCGAATCCGACCTCCGTGATACAGTTGGTTGCACGCTAGCTTATGGTGCGAGGTTTTCTGGGTTCGATTCCCGGATAACGCACGCGCGTATTTGTAATTGTCTCACTACTGTTGCTAATGTTTCTGGTCCTATCTCTAACGATATTGTTGTCAACGAGACGTCAAGGCCTACCTACCATATAAACTTTTAATAACTTCACTAAAAATTATTTTTACCCATGCAGAGGAAAGTAGAGTCATTAATTAAATCAGTAACTTCTTGCTTGCGCTTGTTTCACAAAAATATTGTTAGGTTCCCTTTTCCCTGACCTTAGACACATAGATTCTTAATAATTTTTTATGAAGTTTGTGATACTTGAGTATATTGATAACGATTTCCTTATATTCGTGAAAATGTGTACGGAAATGTGTGTTTAATATGCGGAAACGCGCTTTGTAATGCCATAAAACAGAACAAAGTTCCGTACATACCCAATACGAAAACCTCTCCGTATTCCCTGAAGCTTCGGAGTGGAGTGGAGAGATTTGGGAGGCTCTTAAACATATAGGTCACGAGAGAGGCCATGAGGTGAAGTGAGGTGAGTATGGAGCAGTGCCGGGATGCAAGGGCGAAGGAAACGAGAGATCCCCGAGAAAACCCCGCCGACCGGCGACATCACAACATGCGAAAATCCAAGAGCGACCCCACCGGGAATCGAGCCCGGTTTGCCGTGGTGGGAGGCGAGTGGTCTGACCACTACACCAGCGCGAGCCCTTCTGAAGTTTTCGAATTCGGGAACGAATAATGCCAAAGTTCTTCGCAGCTGTAACTCAAAATTATCTTTTATGCGGTTGTTGGGATATTCACGCCGCTTAAACGTATTCTATAAAAAAAAAAGTAACGTCAGATGTCTGTCTCAGTTAGCGACACTTAAACTACAGAAGCATAAATAGAAAAAGAAAAAGTTTCAGACCGTTACTTCCTTATTCATCTCACGTTAACACTATCTCTTCCCTAGTGTTAAGAGTCGCATACTTCGAACTTCTTGACTCTAGTTGAAATACTGTTCGAAAAAATAAATAATATTTTTAATGTTATACACATGTATTGATGAACACCCGCGTGATGAAAACTAAACATTATTTTCGTAATATTTCTTTATAAGCAGGAAATACACATTAATTTGTACCGAATTTAGGGAAAGGTTCCGTGTAACCACAGGTGGTTTCGTGAAATTTACGAAAAGTCCGTTATTTAAAACATTAAAAGCAATTTTCCATAATTTAAAGGAAATTTTTATAACTGCGCAATTTACGTGTTTCTTAAGTCAACAATATTAGTTATTACTATTCGAAATTTTATGTTTTGGTTTAAAGGCTGGTGTAAGACTTGAAATTGTTTGGTTGTCATATGCTTGGGACCGCAGTGTACGAGGTTTTTCTTCAGTCGTAGACTGCAATCACTCTGGTGTAGTGGTTAGACTACTCGCCTCCCACCAAGGCAAACCGGGTTCGATTCCCGGCGGGGTCACACGTGGGAATCGTGCCGGACGATGTCGGCTCTCAAGACCTCAATGTTAAGAGCCACCCAAATCTCTTCACTCATTTTTCACTCACTCACATTCACTCTACGGTTTCAATTGCTACTGTAATCCTTCCCTGCTCAAATCCCAAAAACAGACCACATAATAATGGAAAAAACTGGCATGACAAAGTTCTCTGTTTGAAAACAAATATCAGAGAATAAATATCCAAACATGAGTTAACACACACGTCGAAAATAAGCAAAAATGTATAATGAAAACATTAAAGAAACGTCAAGCTAAAAGAAGGTATTTTATGTTTGGCTCATACGAACGCCCAGTTGTTGATGAGTCAGCGAAAAAGTCTTGTATATTTTAAATTGTAGGAGTTCCCTTGTTGATGATGTTACTTTTGGGTCCGATGAAAATAAATGTTTCCTTGTGCAACAGCAAGGGCTTCGCATATAACGATGATCAAACACCATTACTATAGGGAGCATAACGTAAAAATGTTAGTACAAGTATCTTCGATCTAAACATCCCTTTTACACAATGGTGTACGATTGAGGAGTGATGACATTGTTCTGACGGCATAGGAGTACAAAATGTTGCAAACGTACGCACTACAAAATAAATGACCAGAAAACAAATCCTTATTGCCGTGAGTTTAAGGAAGTGTTGTTTAAGTAGTGTTCGATGGATGAAAGTTAAAGATCGCTGCTACAGAAGGCCGCCGAACAGTGCGCAAAAAAACTCTTCAACAACTTGATATTTTTATGTGGTGTTTGCTTAGGACTCACTTGCAAAATACTTTTCACGAGCGTATATAAGCTGAGTTTTTCCAAACTTTAACCTGGAGCTTGAACCGCGTTGCAGTGTGTTTCAAATACACGTTTTTTCCCGCCAAAATATTAAACGTGCGTCCACTGTGCTTACTACGAAAAGAACACACACTTCAAACGAAGTCCGTCGAGTGCTTGCAAGACGTCACGCACATTAGAAACACAATTCCTGAGTAATCCAAAATGGCTTAATACACTTTTTCAAAGCGCTGTATCGCAAAACATACGCGTCAGATACATACACAACTACTCAAGGGCCCTCCATTGAACCTTCCTGCAAAGACATTTCACCTATATAATGATAGGGTCGCCGCTGAAAGTCCGATAGGTACACGCAGCACGACGAGAACACTACACGCCAGTTGAGAGCCTTGCGCTTAGAGGCGAGGGAGCACTTCATGCGCGTGACAGACTCGCCCTATCTCTCCCGCACTTCTAGGCCGCAAACGAGGAAAAAGCTGCAGGTAGGCGGGGAGTATTATATAATAGGTATTTTTGAAATCTGTTTTTTTTTTTTTTCAGGCATGACCCTCGAAGTAGAACACGGGTTTTTCAGTAAACTTTTATCTTCATTATTACGCCCTCAAATGATAAAATCGCCTCTTGGAGTTCCGAAGAGGCGCGTTACGTACGAAATGACTGCACGCCAGTTCAGTGCCTCGCGCGTAGAGACGATGGGGACCTCAGACGAGCGTGTATTTGTCGCCCTTAACGCTCCCGCGTGTAGAGACGATGGGGACCTCTGACGAGCGTGTATTTGTCGCCCTTAACGCTCCCGCGTGTGTGCTCCTCGATCACGCAGAATGCATTCAGACGGCCGTACGGGCGTCGGAAGACCGTTGGATATCAAATATGTATGCATATGTAGGCTTACACATACACCTACCTCACATGGTTTTCCGGAAGTGTGAAACTTTAATCGTGTAGAAGTTACTTCTGCTCAAATCATTTTTCCAGCCGAAGAACTCTAGCTCTGTTGGGCCACGACAGTATTATGCTAACGGGATTTCTGAGATTGTGTAAATGTGGTTTATTTGTACAGAACAATTTCGGCCTCTGATAGATTTACAACTGTGCATGCAAAACAACAATTTAGAAGAAATTTTAGTAACATACTGGTTAAAATTAAATTTCAAATTAAACTGTAGGTAGTACTTAGCCTATCACAATATGACTTAACTTAAAATTAAAGGAAATTTAAGAACAATAGTTTGAAAAGCTATGCTGCTGGGCCGTTAGTGTGTACTTGTGTTTCTTTCTGAATCCTGAAGTTACAATGATTTTAGTTTCTCTAAATGGTCATTCGGAAAAGTATATGAACAATAACTGTGGCAGAAGTTGTGACGCATTACTATTTTATTTTTTTTGTATTGTGTGAATGTTATTGAGTATACTGAATGACATTTTCTCGAAAATAATATGTGTGTTCCCGTCATCAGCAAATTACTTCTGTAACGAAATGTTATAACCGCCTACAATCCATGTTTAAAAATTTTTTTTGGTCCTGGATAATGTGATATTTTTTTTTAAATCGAAAGAAAATCGCAGGTACGTATTTTAAACTTCTAGCGTATATTGTAATGAAATAACATGTTTTTAAGGGTGAGATTTCGGTTAGTCTAATTGCTCAAATTAAAAAGGCAAAAAGGAGATCATTCATATTTGCCACTACTTTTGTGCTTCCTACGGTGGGCATGGAATCATACATCATGTTCGTCAGCACACTGTTGGTAGGCGCATGATTAACACAGTTCCTGTGCGATTTGATGTAAACAGAAAACAGTACTGGCTCCAATATCCATTGTTCTTCGTAAACATATCTTTGCAAGCTGGAGGTCCCGCATAAACACTGTAGGGTCTACAAGTTTAATTCTACAAACTAAGTTCTATCGTTCAGATGATTTCGAAACGGTTCGCATTATGTCTGTGATAGCTCAGCCATGCACGCGTACACTATACATAAATTCTAGCCAATTATCACATTTTACTTGTTTCGAGTTAAAATTATGCTTGTCTCACGACCTTGAATCACTTGTTCGACGCTAATAAGTTGACACATCACAGGTGAACTTTAATTAAACCTGTAATGTCAAAACTAATTTCCAAGCTAGTTAATGAGGTAAAGAAGAGAGAACTTCGAAATTCGAGCTCCAATCTTAGAAGTGTATACAGGATCCTAACACCGCGCCTAGTACCGCAGGTGTCATATTCTCGAAAACACCACTCAAAGGCGGGGCCCCGATTGCTGAGCGGTTAGCCTGCTCGCCTCCCGCCAAGACGAACTGGGTTCAATCCCCGGCCAGTTCACTCCCACGTTCTCGCATGTGGGAATCATGCCGGACGGGTTTTTCTCGGTGATCTTCTCCCGTTTCCCCCACCTCTTCATTCCGGCGCTTCTCCATACTCACCTCAACCACCCCCATCGGATCTCAAGACCTCGCTGTTCAGAGCTGCCCAAATATCTTTCACTCACTCGCTACTTTGCCAAGTAAACTACGGCATAAGGTTTTATTACGCGTAGCCTTCGTCCTGCAACCACGCACTTCTCAAACTGCAGTGCCCAATCGTGTCCAATCAGTGCTGAGAGGAGGCCATGTATGCACTGCGTGTGATGGTGGGTTGTTCTTACCCATTGCTGAACGACTCGTGGGTTTCAAGGATCAGACTGCGAGCTATGTTTTCACTTCCAAATAATGGAATGATAAGTGTTAAAAATCGTATTTTAATGAACGATTACTTCTTATGAGGCAATAATCCCAAGTAATTAAAAAGTTGAACTTGTAAGTAACATAATAAAAATGTACTCAACCCTAAAGTATTTCAGTAAATTCTTTGCCAGATATAAAATGTTTGGATTTACTTCTGTTAAAATAAGAATGCGAATAATTTTAAACTGAATGTTTGCTTTTTAAAAAGTTTAAAGTGTTCTCTCCAATTATCTCAAAGTACCTACACTGATGGTGGAAAACATTTATCGGAGCGTATTTAATAAATAATGCATGAATCCATTACAGGCAACTAGCGCGTAATAAATAAATGCACTACAAATGTTTGCGCATATAACAAATACTGCATTTCATGTCAGATGGACGCAACATTGGGGTTGAACTCCTACGCTAATACATTCATTCAATGCCATATACGCGCTGAATATTACGATCAGAGTAAGATACATTTTTCACGAGGTTGCTTGAATTACAGTTTTAAAAAAAAATGGTACGTTTTACAAACAAATATTTGAAAAAAATGTTAGCAAAAAGGTTTTATGTACCACTACAAGTAAATTAATGTATATTTACGACACCTAAATTTATGAAACGTACTAAATTAATTATATATCTCCTTGTATTTAATTACATGAGTATACAGTACGTACTTGTTAAAATAAACAGTACTTGATATTTTAATATTACAAACTGTTGTGAATTTTGTTCTATTACATTTGCAGTATTGCAAATAACATTTTTACAACTAGTTCCCAAAAAAAAGTTTAAGTACAAAAACATTTTACTGTACGTTAGGAATTTAATTGGCGTCAAATAATAACAATTTAAAAGGGCAATTGCGACTTTACTGTGTTTCACGCGCTGTGTTATAATGTCGATTTTTAGCACAAACACCTTGAAAATAGACTTTCAAATCGGTTAGTTACTGATAGCAAATAAAGTGCATACCTTTATTGGAACATCATTTAACGTGGCATGCATAGTTTTCCAGCATAATTGAGAGAACATTTAGGGCTAGGCTCAATTTTGGTATCGGATCAGGAAGAGCCACGAGTTAGCAAACATAATTTAACAACATTTGCAAATTTATTGAGAGTTCAGAAAACAACAAATATTGAATTATTCACTGAATTATTGTAGCTCTGAAAATATCCTATCGTTACATGCGCTACAATGTCTGCATAATAACTGCTTCTAGTAAAGAGCTTTTAGACAGAACTGTTATTCTTTCGTTGTTCACACAGGTTTTATTAGGAGTTAGTAGTCCTGACATTTTTTTTGTTTCATACATATTTTCCACAGTTACGCATATTTTAGTAGATAAATATTCTAGGAATAATAATTTTTGCCATAAAAGGTAAAAATCAATTATCAAAGTAAATTTTTTTTTTTTTACCTTTATTGTACCAAGTGTATTCAAACAGAAAAAATCGTGAAAATTGTAAAAGCAAAAGTTGCATTTTTAGAGCTAACCTAGGCAGTTTACTTAAGAGGTAGGAGAAAAGTACAACCTTACGGACATAGTTTAATCTGTGGGCTTTCTTCGCGTGTAATGAGGTCCCACTATTACGCATCTAATTTTCTAAGTACAACGCACCGACGGAAACACTACACGCCTTGCGCTTAGGGGCCACGAGGCGCTATGCGTGCGTGTTAGTGTCGCCCGTATCGAGTTGTCCTGGAATGATTTCGAGTGGAGAAATTTGGGCGGTTCTTAACATCGAGGACTTGAGAGTCGATGAGGCACTGAAAAAAAAATATATATATATATATTCGTTAGTGGCTACAAAAACTGTTTGGTTTTTGCTTTCCAAGGATAAATTTTGTTGTTGGTAAAAAAACAGAATGGTGCCCAATAACACGTAGATTGACTAGTACTAAAGCTATTTAGTGCTCACTAACATATTTGTTCATTGAAAAAACGTTTATTGACTGCCAGCAAATGTTTAGTTGGCAGCAACACGCTGAGATTGTAGTAGAGACGTCCAAGGTTCGAATCCCACTCACGACGACTTTGAATTTAGTGTTTAAGTGTTGTTGTATCATGCCTACCTACAAAAGCTCACAACTCTCCAATACCTTTGTGAATCTCACTAACCAGTATTGCTGCTATAATCGTAACATTTCGTTGCGACTAATGAACACATTATTTCCAACAAACACACTGATTTTACTAGCGACCACAAACGTCATTTTGTAGTTTCCACTAAATACTGGAATGACAAAAATATTTTGATGGAACCGCAAAATCTTTTATCGTGTCGATGTTAACAAAAGAATTTTGTGGTCACCAACAAAATTTTTTTGGTCACCACAAAACTGTTTTTTTTTCAGTGGTGTGAAATGAGGTGAGTATGGAGCAGCGCCGGAATGAACGGGTGGGGGAAACGGGAGATACCCGAGAAAACCGACCGACCAGTGGCATCGTTCGGCACGATTCCCATGCGCGAAAATCCGGAAGCGACCCCGCCGGAAATCGAACCCGATTCACCGTAGTCTGACCACTACACCACCGCGGCCCATATTTTGAGAATAAAAAACGGTATAAGGCTGTGTAAGAAGACACGGCCGTGGGTTTTACGTGAATACGTCTACATCAGCGGATTATGTTTTATATTTTATACTCGAAGTAACTAAATAGATACTTGACTTTTTAAGGCTTAAATCGACAGATATAGGCGATATTTTTCATTTGACGCCAAAACCAGCGTGGTAGCACAACGGAGTCGCGAGATATGCCGCCCGGAAATATTCGCCCACGCCCAAAATTGCCACCAGTCGCCGCAGGCCTCGCGCATGCGCGGTGGCAACTCAAGGTCACACCCGCGTCGTAGTCGTACACCCGTTCGAACGAGACCCAATTTACTTCAAGCTTGCTGCTAATAGTCCATTCGCGGTAACTTCCAACTTTACAGAAGCCCTGCTAAAGTTCTAATTTCAGGATATTCCTCCGCCTCATGCAAACAAAGCTTAACCAATTATAGAAAATTACACCAAATGGACAACGCACCGCATTCGTGTACACTCAGTGTAATAATATTTTGCGTGATAACTATTTCTTACTAGGGAATGCCAACACACCCCTGTTTTTCTCCCTGTTTTTATTTGTTTTAATTGTAAATGAAAAATTGTAATTTATATGTTAAAAGTAAGTAAAAGTTCAATTTAGCCAAAAATAAGATACTGTTACGTCAACAGAAGTATAAAACTCTTGTGGTGCATCACATATTTAAGAAACACCAGGGGCCGCGGTGGCTGAGCGGTTAGGCTGCTCGCCTCCCACCATGACGAACCTGGTGCAATCCCTGACTGGGCCACTCCCGGATTTTCGCAAGTGGAAATCGTACCGGGCGATGCCGCTGGTCTGCGGGCCTTTCTCGGGAATGTCCCGTTTCCCCTCTGCGCCTCAATTCCAGCACTGCTGCATTCTGACGTCATTTCACAATCATCGGCTCTTAAGACCTCGACGTTAAGAGCCGCCGGAATCTCTACACTAAGAAACAACCAACCACGTCATACATAGGTGATTTTCCAAAGGTTTGTTTCAAAAAATGTGAAGATAGTTGTACTGTTGGGGTTTGAACCCTATAAACTACATCGCCGTTTCCATCCTGGTTCCCCATGTGTCGGTCACTAATTCTATTTCAGGAGGTGCGTTACATTTTTTGGCACGACAAAGCATAAATAATACCTTCCTTAATGTTCTGGAATTGTTACAACTTCTCTGCATTTGATATTTCCTTAACTTGTAACAGCAGAGATAAAACAATCGGTTATTTTGTGGGAGGGACTACAGAGGTCGTAATAGCTACGGCAGTCGAACAGAACAGATTTCTGACAACGCGTTAAGTTTAAACCCTTTGGCATGCCGTAACGAAAAAAAAAAAAATCCATCCAAAATCCATGTTTGCGGGTAGTAGCCGAAAATAAACAATCCAAGACGGCAGAGCCTTATCCCCCCTTAAAGACGTATTCACGTGAAACCCATCGTGATGGCCGGACGAGCAAGTCCACTGCGTTAGCACTGCGTAAATGTAGAAAAACAATAGAGTACAAGCTACTACGTGAGCTGATAAAGAATGTAGGACACGCAAGAGGACGCGTTGCGTGGCGAAGTTCCGTCGAGCGAGACGCCTTCTCGCAGTTAAGACCCAGCAAATCACGTCGAGAGGCGTAATCCTGCCGAGCGAAGATAACGCTGGCACGTCTATGTGCTTGTAACTGCTTGCACGAAACCGCAGCGAACATGTCGGCGCTGTGTATAGTATGTGCGAGGCTAAGCGAAGACTTTCAAGGGAATATCCTAGCAGAAAAATATTATTTTAACACCTTTCGGCTATAAGGAAGGATTGCGACGGACTCTCCCAAGGCTGTGCTATGCATTCCAGTGCAGCTGAATTTCTTTAAAATTAGATCTGTAACAGCAGGATGATATTACACGCGTTGTAAGCCAATGTATTAAACTGCAGGTGCCACTTCTTACGTTTCTGTTTTCCTTTAAGGGAACTGCGCATGATAACCCTAAAAATTAAATTTTTTTAAAAACATAAATTTTTTTTTGAAATATATTTAATACTACAAATGTAAAAAGTGATCGCTGTAGATATTGTCTTTTTACATTTCCCGGAAAACAATTCGTATTCCCAGAACATTTGTTTACCGAGATACGTGTACACCCGCAAATACTGATTTTACAGACAATGTAATACCAGGAAGTCACCTTAAAAGCCCTGCTTAGGTAATTAAGGTAGGTAGGTATTTAACATAGTTAGGTAGCTAGGTTGTTAGATAGGTAAGTAGGTAGGTATGTAAGTAGGTAGGTATGTAAGTAGGTAGGTATGTAAGTAGGTAGGTATGTAAGTAGGTAGGTATGTAAGTAGGTAGGTAGGAAGGTATGTAGTAAATTATAAGTTGGGGCAGCGGTGGTGTAGTGGTTAGACTACTCGTCTTTCACAAAAGCGACGGTCCGCCTTTGTTAAAGACGAGTAGTTCGATTCCCGGTTGGGTCGCTCCCGGATTTTCGCATGTGGGAATCGTGCCAGACGATATCGGTGGTCGGCGGGTTTTCTCAGAGATCTCCGGGTTTCCCCCGCCTTGCATTCCGGTGTTGCTCCATGCTCGCATCGCTTCAACCTCATCGCCTCTCGAGACCTCGAATTTAAAGAGCCGTCCAAATCTCTTCACTCACTCACTGTATGTTATTCTGTCACGTGAGCCACGCTTCTGTTCAGAAACGTTATAATATTCTTAAAAACACAGCTATGTTGACATCACGTCAATTATCTCTATAATGCGCTTGAAACGAAAAAAAATAAATTCTGACCACCAATTTAACCCTTAATTTCGTTTCTGGTGTTATACAGTTTCATTTTTTGGATGCTTGCTGTACTTAAATTGTCACAGCCAACATGCTCCAGCCTTTGTGTTCGACGATAATGACACTGGCGTTAAGAAACGACCAAACTTCTCCACTCCACAGGACCTATGGCATAGGATAATCATAACCTATAGTAGTAACATGCTTTACGAATCAATTACCCATAATGACATAGGCCAATGAGCCTCGTAGTGCACTGTATCGGCCATATATAACCTTCTCGTATTATTTACACATCGGTGTACACTGGGTCATAAAGGGTTAATACTTTAACATCCTTAGTTCCTATCGTTTTTTTTAGGGCAGGCTGCAGAAACGGTAAATTCATGATTGATGCTGTGCGCAATCAAAACCAGCAAAAATACGGGCGTAGCTTTCATGTTAGTAATACTACTGGCCATTGCTGACATGTCAGAACTTTATAATTGGCTGTCGCTTGTCTGATAGGACCACATTAACTATCCTCATAGGCTCCATTGTATAATTTGCTATTAAGTGTTAACGAGTGCCGTAAAATGGGGTGATTATAAACAGTGGGGTGGGGGGAAAAAATTCTAATAAAATATAACGTTTGAAGTAATCTGAGTGAATGACAAACCAATCAGATCTGAGGGTGTTATTTATGTTTCATGGGAAATAATACTCTCAGATTTTATTGGTTTGTTTTCGAGTCAAATAACTTCCAACATTACGTCTTGTTCCTTTTCATCTTACTGTTTCTAGTCACTCCATTTTATGGTATTTGTCACACTAAAATATTCTTCTTTTTGCAACATTTAAAGTGAACCAACAAGACGCAAGACGTTACAATAGAGAGACAAAATTTCTGTAAGTACTCCGGGCAATGCTTATATATGCTGTTCACGGTAAACTGAGCACTTCTGAAAGCCCTGCTGAAGATCTGTAGACTGTTCATGGTACAGTGAGCATTTTCTGAAGCCCTCTTATTTGGAATTATAGTCAATAAATATATTTTATTTTACCATTATACTTCCAAGTGCGGTGGAATATAAACACTGTGTTTACTTTTAACGTGGCAATATTTTTTTTTAAATATGGTTGAAGGATAAAAAATGGCTGAAAGGAAAAACGTAACTAGGGCCTCAAAAGTGCTCACTTTACATATACTTGTATGCACGTTGTGTATTCTTCCACATTAAGTAAAATTAACATTGCTGTAGGCCTCATCACTTTATTCATGCGAATCGTGCCGGACGATGCCGCTGGTCGGCGGGTTTTCCCGAGTGTATCCCGTTCCCCCCACGACCTTGCATTCCGGGTGCTGCTCCATTCTCACCTCATTTCACCCTCGTCGGCTCTCAAGACCTCGTTGTTAAGAGCCGCCCAAATCTCTCCGCTCTCCACATTTATTCATGCGTCGGTCAAGTGAAGCTGTGAAATTTAATACAAAAGTAAATATTTTACAAATTTACTCATTTGTAAACTTCGATGCATTAAAAAAAACAGAAAGTGAAATGGTTACCTAACACTTTTTATTCGACGTTAGGACACGGAACTACTTTCCCTCCATCGTTACCAACTTTACTTGGCGCATTCAATCAGCGCACCCGTTAAAATATATGCAGGTAGGAGCAGTGACATTTTTGTAAGGTTGATTTCCAAAGTGCTCACTTTATCGTGAACAGCATTTATCCAATTATTTAAGGTTACAAAAAGAGCTTAATTAAAAATTTAAATTTCAAAAAGCGCTGAACTATCCGCGAACGAGCCAAATCTGTGTCGTGTGCAGACCGAACACAAACAGGCGTGGCTGCAACGCAAGCCTCGCTTCTCCGGGAGCAATGATTACTCAAATTCTTCTAATTCCACGGCAATCTAAAAAAACTCTTATCGCCCAATGACCTATCTAGGTTATCTCTTCAATCAGTCTTGGAAGTGCACAGTTAACCGCTAAAGGATCATGCTACCTGGAGTTGTTGTTCTGCGCATTTGAGGTCCCCGAGCAAGGGGAAGTCTTAGGGTGACACTTGCGCGTAAATCACGTGTCACGTGGCCTCTGTTATGGGCTATTCACGGTAAAGTGAGCACTTTTGAAAGCACTCCTAAAATGCATTAACCACTAATAAATATATTTTATTGCAGCCTCAGACGTTAACTTTTAACAGTGGTGAAATTTATACACATTGTTTATTAGTCACGTGGCAATGTATATATCAAAACATGGCGGAAAGGTAGGAATTGGTTGAAAGGAAAAATTTAGAAGGGCCATAAAAGTGCTCATTTTAACGTGAATAGGCTATAGCAAGGAACTGAACTTGGCTTGCTGTCTTTTCGTCCCGCTACATGCAGTCATGGAACGTAGAGCGTAGAGTCTTTGCGATTTTATTGGCTAAGGATATGCTACAAACTGTAGTAAAGCTGATTTATGATTTTCTCAGATATTCAACCTCGAGATACGGCCGTCTATAAAAAATACCGATTCTTAGCTTTGTTGGAAGTCTTTAGAAGTAACGTTCGTAATACGGGAAGTTTCCATTAAAAATTGTTTGTGTAAAAAATATCACGCATACGTACGTAAGTTAGTGCTCGCGTTCTACAAATACGATGAAAAACAATTCAAGAGTCAGATGCGCAGACGGTTTGATTAATGAACAAACACTGCGCATTTCGTTATATTAAACAAAAAAAAAACGATATTTCGCGAAGTTTACATATTTAACATAAACTTCATGCAAATGCCCATTGATATTTTTTTTATGTGGTACATTATCGCGTAATTNATTCAAGAGTCAGATGCGCAGACGGTTTGATTAATGAACAAACACTGCGCATTTCGTTATATTAAACAAAAAAAAACGATATTTCGCGAAGTTTACATATTTAACATAAACTTCATGCAAATGCCCATTGATATTTTTTTTATGTGGTACATTATCGCGTAATTTTTTTTTTTTATGTTTTCAGAAATGGTAGTTGTTTTTACTGTATACGTAACTTAATAGAAATTATTGTGTCAGCTACAGAAGACGCTCAATAACTCCTGGGAGGGACTGGGGTAGTACCGGATTCCTAAACTTATGGACGTACCACTAAAGTATTGGAAGTAACAGCCTACTGCAACGTTTTAAAGTCGAATATTGCATAAAGCCTAGACCGTGATAATTTCACAATTTTTTATAAATGTTAAAAATGTGCACCCATTTTTTTTTCTTTTAACAAAAAATCTTTTCGGAAACTAGCTACCAAAGAAGTTTTTATACCAGTACAAGTTAATATTTGTAAATTTTACAAGTGTCAGTATTACTGCAATAATTATTCTATAGTTCTGCAAGTACTGTTATCGCACGAGTACAAATACAACAGATTTACAACAAAATGTTTTGTAAAAGTACTAGCATTTATAATTATACTAAAAAAAATTCTGTTCGGCTTAGAAATTTTTTTTATATGCGCGGTGAATTTTGACTTTATCGCTACTGGATTGAAAGCGTTTTGAAAATGTAATAACGTACCGTTGTAAGAAATCGTTAATTTGAAAACCATTTTGCTGTACTTTATTTTTGTTCTGCAATCCTACAAACGTGAATTAATTACTAACTGCCATTAATGGATTTTAATATATTTTGCAAACACTGCCGAGTGAGAAGTTGTTTTAATACAGTACTATATTTGGTTCGATGTTAATTAAACACTTCTGTGAACTCTGTAATTTTTTTTCTTTCCATTGGTTGTATTCTTCCGCCACACGTACATTGCTTTGGACTTAAAAGCCAGCAAGGGAGTACTTGTAAATACGGAACGTCCTTTTTCCAAAGGTTGTTTTCGTAAACGTTATGATAAGCGTGAATGCACTCTATCAACTGGATGAAAGATCATTGTTGCATCAACTTCCGTGTCTGTCCTCCGTTCTAATACGTTTTCAGTTCCGCTTGCCAAAGGAACCTCTTCTCTGAATAATGCCTTCACTCTAACGGTTGCCAATGCACACTTTAACGTGAACAGGCAACATCGACAACACCCTGTTCCAAGCAAATCGTGCAGTGCTGTCAGACCCTCGAGAAGTTTGACTACGGGCTGAAACGGACTGGTTTCAATAACAAATATAAATTCCGCCATTTAGAAAAAGGATAAAAGCACACAAAATATTGATTTTTTTTTTTTTTTAGGATAGCTTACAAGACGTTTTGTAGTATAGTACTTAGCCACTAGTTTACAATTAATTCTTCCCTTTTACTGGTAGTTAGTTTATAGTGTTTATATATCGTCTCACTTGTGCCGACACAATGCATCAGCAACACAACAGCGTAAAATACTCATTCTCTGGACACCCCTGACAGATGGCAACCACCCGGGCGAGTAAAGGTGCGTCCAGGCATTCCATTTCTACCCCCCACCCCCTGTTCACA